>JPKZ01002808.1:926044-944543 GCA_000803305.1 Toxocara canis | reverse complement strand
GGGGGGGGGGGGGGGGGGGGGGGGGGGGGGGGGGACAAGGAAATATGGCACAACGGCGAATATCATTGATTGGTTGTTGGTTTACTAATGATCGGCACGATGCTAGTACCAAGTAGATGGGGTTAAACGAAACGTTTGATTCCATAAACTTAATAGTTTGCGTGGCATGCGGCGATCTTCGTTAAGCGGTCATCATCATCTTCTAACAGTTTAGATGGCTTAAAGTTATACACGTCTGTTCATTCTGCCGTTAGCTTCTTGTCAAATTGCCAAATTTCCGCAGTCTATGCTGAGGTTGTTTCAACGGTTCAAATTGCAGATTTCAAAATTGTTATTTTCAAATTCATTCTAATCAGTTAGGCGCTCACATTGCTCATTCAAAACACATCTTCATGGCTGAATGTAATTTTATTCAATGAACGTGTTGATCAGTTATCATTGAAATTGCGCACATTTTAGATTCGGGCTTTCTACTTCTTTATCATTGTAGGAAGTCCCTTCGGACTGTTCATCGTGTTTAATTTAGACGATAAAGCAACGCAAGCACAAATTGGATATAAATCTGTGCTCTTACCCTCACGTCAAGGCCAACGGTTTCACGTTTGCTGTCATTATCATTTGATTAGCTGTGTGATCTCAAATCGTCATTTTTACCGTTTACCGTCTATCCGCTTCCCTCATTCCGTTTCTCATTCGAAAGGTATCGGATCCATTACAGGATATGATCGCAGTAATGGCATGACTGGAGGCAAAAATTGTTTTTTCTTTACGATTCTCGAAATTTCTAATTTCCATTTGTCCTATTCCTCTTAACGAGTAAATTGCGCAAAAATTTTGTTACACAGAAATTTGTTATACACTGATTTAACGCATGAAATTACAAGATTTTTCTTACATTTGTAAAAAAGCACAGTAGAACTTGTTAGATGATAATACTCTTGCGTCTAAAGGCGTAATAATATAAAGATCAACGGTGTAATAAGTCGATATAAACATTCAGCGGTGTTGATTAGTCGTAGTCGATAGACTAAACAAATACCGTATCAAGAGCTCAGTAGATGATTGAAAGTCAAAAGTTATCATATGGCGATCTCTTTGGCATGTATCGCCTCATTTACTGCACAAAAGTGATTGTTAAAAGTAATTGAGGAACCCTTTTGAATGTTGAAATATCACATATAACTTTATAATTTTTGGACTTTCAAAAGCTTCAGATATTGAAAACGAACGAAGAACGAATAAGTCATTTCATCGTAAATTCGCTCCTTATAGTTTTGTTGATATAATTTGACCGCTGTCGATTTAGATGCCAATGAATTGCATACGAGGAGGAATGATTCAGTGCATTTGCTGAATTTGTAAATGTTTTTGTAATTGTTAAAAAATAATGTTAATTCTTAATTTTCGAAATTAAATTACAATTTAATAATTAAAATAATTGGAACATTTTTGTAATTAAAATAATTCAGCAATGAAGATTAATGTTCAAAAATTAATCAATAAATTTATTACAAGTGTTAAATATATTATTGATGTCAAAATTACAAATGTTAAAATAAATGTTAAAAAATATTACAAATGTTAAAAATTAATGCAATTGTTGAGTGATGAATTTCGACTGTAAATGTTTCAGCATAGCCGAAAGCGACCGTTGAAATGCTCCAACTATTCCGCAACCAAAATGCATCGTTGATTTCGAAAAGATTTTCTCGTCTTATGAACCGTCTAAGCAGGAGAAATTACATCGTTCTTTTATAACGGTAACAGGTTACTGAAAGGGGAGAAGGGGGTGCTGAGGGGAGAGAGATAGTAGAAAATATAGATTTAGCAAATTTTACAGGCATCACAGCAAGTAATACGGTAATCAACAATACCGTATGATGTCAATCGAATGCCTAAGCTTATTGCGTCGGCGTTACGGAGTGCGCTTCTGAGGTGCTTCATCATTCGTTCGAAGGATTATGAAGTAACAGCGGATGTTTAGATTGTTTTGGCTGTTTTTTTTTGTGCGAAATAATTAGTTCCGCGATGCCGCATTGACGACTGATTCTTAGGCTAGAAGAAGATTAAGGAACGAGCCCGTCAATGGAGATCAGTATTCTGTTAGGAAATGCGTCTAGTTAGAGATTCGACTAGACTCGATTTCTCGCCGAAACATCACATTTCTTGTCGAAACGATCAGGCAGATGTGTTTGGTAAGCTGAGTAAAGTTTGAAGGTAAATATGCAAGACTGTTGCATATGATATGCAGCAAACATGCAGAAATGTAAATATGCAAAAAATATTCAAATATGCAAAACTACCACCCACCGTCAACTTAAACGTTTCCAGGAAGTTAATTAATGGAAGAGCTTTGCATATTCCAAAATAAATTTGCAAATTTGCGATTTTAAATGTTTCCACGTTTACGGTCGAAAATATTTTTACACGATGGTTGCGTTCGGCGCGGTTCTTTGTTACAGTGCTTTGGTTCGTCGTATTTCTTCTTCGCGTTTTCGGTTGAGCGGATTTTGCGACGCTGAGTATCACGCTTATATGTGGTCGGCTTCAAAGTGCACTAGCAATCTCAAACCTCTTTCTTACATCTGCATTGCTGACATTTCCATATTGGAGCCGTAGTTTCCGGTGATAACTCAGTAGTTCACCTGTGTCTCCTAATTATTGTGTTCAGCCACTTAACTGGATGAATCTCTCTCCATTCATATAGCTAGGAGGTTTGCAAACTTTTGTTGAGTATCATATCAGTTCTGCTCCACTAAAGATCTCTCACCCCACCCCATGGTTGAGAAACGCAATATTTGAGGATGGTCAGATAGGTAATCAAATCGTGTGTCGTTCGCATGACAAAACGGTCGCTTACGGCTGCGGATTACATTTCACAATTATGCATAGGCATGATGTTGGGTGTCGAAATACTTAGCCGCGAGATATCTGAGCAATTTTCCCACAAGTCATCACCGACTTCAGATTAGTGTCACTTACTAGTGTTCGGACTGAATTGGACGGACAGTGAATGTTAAACTATGGCATTCGTACTCTTACATTTGTTTTCAGTCATACTTTGTATATTTATAATTGGTTGTCGATTCACCTCTATATTTTACAAATTAATGTGTAGCGCAAAGTAAAGACGTAATATCTGTATTTTCCACCCGTTGCGATGTGCGCTCTCAGAACGAAATCAAACTTTTCTCGATTGATTTCCACACCCTCCACTCTACGTGAGTTGTATTCGTAATGTAGTTTTCAGAAAGTATCACAGTGTTGTCAACAACAGTCATAACTTGTTCAAGATCGTTGAGCGCTTCATTTTGCTGCTTTTTTTTTCTCGACTTCACTTTCAAGCAAACAACTGGTAATTTAGATGCCAATTTATGTTTGCCTACTCAACATGACGATTGTATTATGGGCAGTATTTACATGTGGAGCAAAGAAAAAGTCAAGACCGCAAGAGAGTTTAATAGAACGATCAGGTGAGTTCCACACTATTGAAAGCTTTCTTATAGTACGAAACACCGATCGCATGTGTTGATTGCTGTTCTAACGCGCATCGCATAAACAGTACATCGTTTCAGCCCTATCAATGTTCACTTGATGTAACACAGGTAGTCATCGAGTTACGATTGAGATGGGTTACGACGACCACATTATAATTTGAAAATATCATAAGTCGGGAACTGGCCTAGCCTACCGACGAGTCTCATAGAATATTCTTCCGAAATTGGTGAGAATTCGTCGAATTCCCATCCTTTCGTCGGATTCGTTGCACACTTCCCATCCTCACCACGGTAGCGATGCCAATATAAGTTCTATTTAAGTTTGTCCCCCCCCCCTCCACCCCTTCCCTCCCTGCTCCTTCCAGTTAGCCTCGAATTTTGTATTCTTTTCGGCAACGTCACTTAACATAAATCACCATTTCCGTCTCAGATTCAGCCGCATCTCTCAAAACAAGTCCTTTGATGAGCTGGTGTTATGAAATTTGGAGCCTAAGTTTCGGAGTGCTTGATACTTAATTACCTAATAATTTTACCCATAAGATGTCAGTTTATGCCATCTTCTGTTCTAATCAATTCCAAGCGGGGGGAAGGGGGGGGGGGGGGGGGGGGGGGGGGGGATGAGGAAAGGGGGATGAAAGGATACTGCCGTCTCCGTTATCTTGAGTTCTGGATGAAAATCCTCAAAAGCCACATAACCTTTTTTTGGAAGAGCAATGGGAACTTGAAGAAATTGAAATTCGTAAATGGCTGTCTTCGTTATTAGACATTCGCCTTCACTAATACTCCAGTTCCCATATTGGTACTAAGATACTCTCAATTAACACTTTCTAGTTGCTTATACCAGAAGCGTATCCTCATATCGTCCATTCTTCTTCAATATATATCCTCTAGCTCTCTCCGCCCTCATCTTTGGAGTCTCAGCGATACTTACGGTTTATTGGAGTGTGTAATTTCAACGTGACTATGAACAATGAAAGTTTTTGTTGTACGTTCATGATATCATCGTACCAACTTGTGACACATCATTGATGAAAGTATGCAGCTGTTAAATCGCCGCAAAAGAAACCTATGGCTGACCAAAAGGCTGGAACGGCAGCAGCGACCGATCAAAAAGCCGACAAAGAGAGCGATCAATCCGGTGATAAAATTGTTAGTTTGCTGAGTGTTTTTGCTCGAAATTATACATTGCACGACGTTGAAAATGCTTTCAAATTTTCCGTAAAATATCGATTTTTGCACATTTCAAAAAATCCTAGCTAATGTGAGTTCATCAAGCAGAACGTAAAGAATCATTTCGTCATATCAGACAAATTGAATGTCTAGTTTGGTCTTTACTATACTCGAGTGATTTAGCTTCTATGACCATTACGATGCTATTCGAGAGTGTGATTGATTAAGTGGTGATATGATAAAATGTTAGAATTCAATAATGGCTTAATATTTGTATTATGATATGACAGGGTATCACTATCCGGCAGTGATATGTTAAAACTAAGCGTAACGGATACTGATTGATTGACTGATCGATTGATAGACTGAGTTTGTTCGCATACGTAAGTAGGAAACACGTAATATAAACGGCATAATGCGCAAAGGCGAATGAATATACCATCCAGTGAATGAACCGCTGGATGCGAATGAGGAAGAATATAAATATACGAGCAAAGCAAAGTTAGAAACGGTTGGGACCATCTTATGACGTGGCAAAAGACTTTTGTAAAACAACAAAATAACAACAGTAGCAGTAAAGCGGAGTGTATCGGTGATGGCATGTTGAAAAAATGCACAGCTGAATTTGAAGTGGAATAGCTATCACAATTTCCTGCCGGATTTGAATAATAGAATGCGTGTTCCATTCCTGATCCTACTGCAAGCTGTTGATGTTTTGATGGGCGCTTAAATCTGGGACAGCTTGACCATAAAGTTGTCGACGGAAGAAGAGCGTATAGGTCGCGAACTGATTCATTCGATATTTGAGCCCTTAGTGTGCATAACAGTGGAACTAGAGTTGATCTCTACTCTCCTATCTTGGTGCAGACAGCTGTACGCAAGCTATTTATATGGTTAAATTAGTACCGATTTTTTCAAAGTTTAAACGTTCTGAACCGAAACATTTCAAAAAGATTTTAATGGCTACGTTTCCTTACCATGTTATCAATTCAAATCTATCAATTCAAATCACATCTGTTTTTAATGCCTTAAATTTTTGACTTAATTTCATCATTTATTTCTTCATTTGATTAGCGTCGACGTTTACGATAAGGTGTTTATGTTGTAAGCTGTAAGAGTAGCCGCTTCATTTTCAGAAACCAAACAGCGCAAACGTACAAAAGAGTGAAAAACCTCAAACTGGTGAACAACGACAGCAAACTGCTAACGCCGTTGAACAACCTCAACAATCCGCACCAACCACTGGTGCTGCTACACCAGCTCAAAATGAGGTACGGCTCAGTTAGAAGCAGAAAATTCTATTAACATATGCAGTGAGTTCTCTGTTTTCGTTTTCCAGTATGGCTTGTTCGTAAAGAGTGTTTCAAAAATACAGTTAGCTTTCATAATCAGCATTTTTCGACATAATAAATGGCTGCAAGGTTCACACAGCGCGTGTCCCAACGTTCCACCTAGCACCGTTTTTAAGCCAGATAGAAAGAAGGCAGCAAAACCACGACCGCTGTCATGTGATGCATGGGTAATGAAGGAATCGTGTCACCTAAGGTCGAAAGGTTGACTGAAACGTTTCAAAAAAAAAAGCTAAATGTAGGCTTTAACAAAAGCAACAGAATGACTCGTTTAGGCTGCTCAACATTACTGCAGACATCACGTTAGATCGACACATGGTTAAGAAGAGCAAATATGATTCACGCAGAACAGCACCGGCCTGAGACGGCTCATATTTCAAGTCACTTACACAATACGAACTCCTCATAACAATGCACACCTGCGCTATGATATCCAGAAAATCCAGAACACTTTTAGACGCTACGATTCCAAAATGACCACCAAGGAACGGTAGTCGACAATAAGACAACCGACACATTTTTCACAGGTCAAACTGGCCCAGAACAACGATTTCTATCATTTTCGTTATCATTATAGCATTTGATGCCCACCAGAATGACCACCTCTTACGCTTTTTCTTTTAAATGCCGTAACTGCGATACCAGAGCCGCAAAATATTTACTAACTGCGACCCTGTATGACTCCATGCGATTTTCTTTAAGAGTATTACAGACAGCATGGGAAGTTCAGATAAAACGAAATTAGCTGAAAATACAAGAATTATGGTGAAGTGCAGTAAGGGAAAATCACACCTGTCATTCACCTGCAAATGAAATCGAACATGGTGATAGTTTACAACGTGCCTGACTGGTTTATCTAATGAACAAATGAACAACTAATGAACAAAGTAGAGCGCCTAATCAGCAAACCACTCTGGATGCTAATGGCATTTTTCTTATATGCACAACTATGTTTTCGCCTCACCATTTTCTCGCGGAAATGTGGAAAAATTAAGAATAACAGATAAGCAACGTACCTGAAGTAATCCAGCCTAAAAATAAGTCATGCTTTAACTTCGTAAGTAGAAACTCGTATCCCAAGTAATTTGGCCGATCTGTTATAGGCAATATAAGCAGAATAGTTTTCATATAAGTCATAGCAAATCGTATAGTTTTTATTGCGTAATCTTAATGATCAAGATAACCTGATAAGCTGGAACACGCGGATTGCTGGTGAATAGGCGGAGATTTCTAGCAGCTCCATAATCTCAAGACTTCGTTCAAGGATTCATGTTGAAGACGCTGAGATTAGCGGGGATCGCATTAAGATATTTTGTTTTCAACAGTTTTGTTGTCAACATCTTGGTTATTTCAGACACCGAAGATTGAAAAGACAGTGATTTTTTCGCTTAGCGATGGGTCAGGCTCGAAAAAATCGGAAGAGAATAAAGAAGGTTTGTCAAATCATCTCTTTACATATATGTAATTAATTACTGCGAAATTCCGAAGGTGCTGTGCACCTTTTCCACCATCAACATCCGTTTCCTTCAAATGCTTTAGTAAACAACCTTATGGCTTTACTCGAAGTTATATGATAGCTTGAAAGGATGGAAATTGAAAGCTGGAAATTTGATTTTTTTTTCAACCTTTATTCGCTTGGACCATACAGCCACTGAAAAAATTTTCAGAGATTTCAAAAAGACTTGGTGGTGAGGATTCGAAAAAAAAGATCATCGGATACTCGCCAACCAGAGATTCCAAGAAATCTGCCCGAAAGAAGGTAGCAAATGTTTTATATTCATTCAATAACCGAAAATGTTGTCCTTTGAGGAAATTTGCAAGGGAACAGACAATGGTTCTTCTGATCTCGTTTATGCTGTGGACCACGACTTCTAGTACAGGGCAGATCAGAAGTCATGAATTACGTTCCGCCTATGTGAACTGGTTGAGAAAAAATGAGATGACTTAAGTCATGTGTCCTCCACAAAAGTAATAAAATACCTTTAGAAAGTGGAGGCAACCCGAAAAATCAGCATTTTCTAACCTCGCGAAATAACCAAAACAAAGTTGCGCTCAAATTTCTGATAATGCTCGTTCGCCGGGATCATCAAAGGACGCCAAAAGCGTGTTTGCATGGTGGCGAATGCACATTGCATTGTGATTGACAGCGGTAAGCCAAACTGGAATCAAAACGCTCCACTAACGCTGATTCCATCATGTTTAGCTTCCTTTGAAGTGCGGTAAGAAGGAATCAGCTTTTTTGACGATCCCTTCCCTGTTAATGGAGGAAGAAGAACGAGGGGAGGAGGGGTGGGGGAGAGGAGGGGAGGAAATTTGTTGTTCCAATGAACACGAGACACGTCGCACTTAACCTGGGCACAGAAAGTCTCTGTGCGTCGAAACGCTTGTCGTCCACAGGAAACGAGTGTGCAATTGTCTGTTGTGAAAACTAAAAAGAACTCAGTACAGGTGGAATTTATGTGGAATGTAACGTAAGTTTGTTTCTTTGGATACGCTGCTGAAGAGCGCATCAAAAAGTAGCCGACGATATCGAGCACTGTGCGTCGCGCAATAGTGTCACTTTTAAGCTCTTAATAACATCCGATAGCATGTGATTAATTAACAACAACAAGAAAAAAAGACACGAATAGAATATTTAGTAGAAGCAAAGATATTCGAATATTCAAAGGGAGAAACGAAATCACCTACTAAAGTCAATGAAGGGGAAAGCGACGATAAAACAAGTGGCCCAGATGAAACACAAAGAACGGTCGCAACGACCGCCGAAACGCAGGCAACAGATTTGGTCTCAACGTTTGATACTGAAAATCGAACACAGAAAAGCGAACTGTAAGCGTAAATCACTGCTCGAATTTTTGCCTCTCTTTATTGACATAACTGCGCACCATCATTTGGGACGGGACAACACTCGCTCGCTACGCCAATGAGAAACGGGAGACAATTTTTCTTGAGATGAAATCGCTTTCTAATGAAACAACGAATGCATTGAACGCTACATGCACATACTGTGATTATAAAAAGAAAATATGGAGAAACGAATGATGATGAAGGAAAATTTTTTTTTCCGTTTTTGAAAAAAATTCCCGTTCAACAAATTAACGAGTAGTGTTAAAGTATTTTCTCAGGTGTGATCATGGGTATATAAAACCAAGGAAAAGAAAACCTCATGTAAAAAAAACAATACAAGTATCCCAACTTTATAGTCGCTTTCAGTACAACAAAACTAACTCTCAATTGCCGCACTTTGGCCGCACGATTCAAAAGTTGAGTTATGAAATTAACTGAGCGAAAATTTTATTTCAGCTCCATTAGGATGTCAGAGACGGATGGAAACGAAATGAAGAAGAAACCAGAGGAGCGAAGTACAAGTAAGGCGGGCGACAAACCATTGTCGAGAAGCGAAGGAAAAAAAGCGGACAAAGAAGGTCTATCAAACAGCGACGAGAAGAAGTCAAAAGCTGAGCGACCCGAAAACATGGAAGGATCTTGGAAAGAGGGTGACTTGAGAAAGAAAGTAAAATCGAAGTCTAAAAAGGGAGGCCAATTGAAGGGAGGTGACACGTCGAAGAGAGAATACAATTAGAGCAAACACAACAACGCTCAGCTTCAGCTGGTCAAAAACTGGACTAGATAACCAAATATATTGTTCCATGAATAAAACTAAACTCTCGTGTTGTACGAAAATATCGTGCACAGTCTCGGGGTGGAGGAAAAAGAAAAGGACAGTGATTATCATGCTATCAAATGTGGACTGCCTTTTGGATGGCGGTTTTCGGACATAATTCAAGAAATGGAACACCTCAGTGTGGAACGCGGAGTGTATTTTTCGGCAAACAGAAAAGCGATAACGACAAATTAGTAGGGAATGAATACAGCACGCCGTTCGCCTCTGAAAAATTACATTTGTGAAGAAGTTTAAGTTGTGAATTTTTAAATTTTGTTAAGCAGGCATTTTCTTTCACACCTCAGCTTTGCCATTTTGCAACAGTGTTGCATGCTTGGCTCAACCGAAAAAGAATTCACGGTTGCCGATTTGAAACTGTCCGAGAAGCGAGTGAAAAGAAAGCTAAAAACGAGCATATATACAAGAACGCCGTAAAATTCTTTGAGAATTGAATAAAACAGTACAAAATAACGCAACATAAAGGAAGCTCCGTAAACGTTCACTATCGAGAAAGGGTACTGATGCGAACCACAGTATTGGATAAAAAAACAAGGTTGACCGGAAAACGAGGGCTCTTAAATGTGTTGCACTTCACCGTTCGCCACTTCAGATATGTCTGATCTCACTGTTGGGTGCTTCTGATATGCAAATGTCCAGGACATATTTTCGGCTTAAACCGAAGTCGTTAATTTTACTAGTGTACGCCACAACACTGGCCAACGCGTAGTGGACTTCAAGTGCGAAACTCGATAACATTAGAAGTTCCACCATTTCGATCGGCTTTCTGAACCAAATGCTCTCGATCTGCGACCGTATTATATACAAAGTAACGAGGCTTTCCGAAAGGACGAGGACATTTGAAATCTTCTGCAGAATTGTTTGTTATACTGCGACTGTCTCTTTTTTTTTCTCTATCTTCACCTAAATTGAGCTTCATCACATTACGATTGGCAAACATTTCTTTCATTTTTTCGCTTATAACCATCATGCACAAGCATCAACGCCTAAAATCTCATATAAAAATTTCGCAGAAAATCTAGTGTTTTCTCTCAAACAATAGCAAAATCGTCTAACTTTAATTCCACTCGCAACAAAGCAAAATAAATATGAAAAAAAAAAAGAAAGCACAGCGATTGAGGAGAGAGGCTGGCGAGTTTCCCAAAAAATGTCGGGGGGCTTCGTAACTACATTTCTATGATTTTCGAAAAATGCACTCCATGTTTCACATCGAGGTATCCCATCCCTCAAATTATATCCAAAAACCCCTATCCAGAATGTCATGCCATCCTCTTCGCAGTCAAAGGTGAGCAGCATGATAATCACCGTCCTTTTCTATGCATTCTTTCCCAACCCGGGACTGGTCAGCAAAAATATACATGATGTTTTCATACAATACGAGAGTGTAGTTTTATTCATAGAACAGTATGTTTGGTTATCCAGTCCAGTTTTTGACTAGCTGGAACTGAGCGTTGTTGTGTTTGCTCTAATCGCACACTCTCACTTCGACTTATCCTCTTCTGTCGGCCTCGCTTCTTCGACTTGGATTTTACTTTCTTCTTCAAGTCACCCTCTTTCGATCACCGTTCCACGTTTTCGCACCCCTCACTTTTCGACTTCTTCTCATCGCTGTTTGATTGACTTCCTTTGACTGTTTTGTCTGGTTTGTTTCCTCCGCTTGGTTGAAAAAAAATAACTGAAGTCATGCGTCGTGCATAAAAGTAAAATACCTTTAGGAAGTGGAGACAACCCGAAAAATCAGAGCATTTTCTAATCTCGCGAAATAACCAAAACAAAGTTGCTTATCGTTGATAGCCAACTTTGGTTTGTCGTTCAACTATATAGTGTTCAATTGCTATGCGCATATTGTGAAACTTCCTTTGACACGTAATTCGAATTAACGTCTGAGGGCAAGGAATCACATGAAATTCATTTATCTCGCACTTGAAAGGCCCGCCCGTGGAACAATAAACAATCAACGGCCCTGGCCTATTTCCCTACTTGTCACTCGTTCCATTTGTTTTTTTCTTTCCGCTGACTGTTTTGGGCGAATTTAAGGAACGATTAAATAAGGCTGCAGATGAAAGAGAGTTTTTTCCCTCATCTATTAACAAAGAGCAAATTTATAGCATGCGAGTTGTAAATGTGAAGGTGCCCTTTTTTTGCTTACATACGACGCGTTCACATATCGAGAGTGGAAAGCATCATACCTAAAACTATATAAATTCGCATATGTTCACTTATTTAAGGTCTGTCTTTAACCACTGCTTTCATTTTGTCCATTTGTTAATTTTTGTTCATCGACGTTTCGGGAACTATCCGCTACAATAATCTCGTTCATCGTTTTACATCCGGTCATCTGCACCAATACTACAACTACTATCACCTTTATAAGAATTTTTATTATGTTTTCCGGAGAGTTTTTTTCTTTTCATAGTAACTTTCGGGAACTATCCGCTACAATAATCTCGTTCATCGTTTTACATCCGGTCATCTGCACCAATACTACAACTACTATCACCTTTATAAGAATTTTTATTGTTTTCCGGAGAGTTTTTTTCTTTTCATAGTAATTTTCAACAAAATTTCTAGCAACGTTGTTCGATTGCAATTAATGTTTGCTTTTTCCGGTGAGTGATTTACGCATGCTTATAACGCTCACTAAGCACCGTTTTTTTTGCGTCATTTGTAAGAAAGAAAGTTTTACATAACATTTGTGTTTGATTTCCTAAAACGAGTGACTAACCAAGAGAGGTCATAAAGAATTTTGGATTGCCTCACTCGCCTTATACTGTGGAAATTGTCCAGCCATATTAGTCGAATACAACGACGTATAACCAAGGAACAATTTATGCGAGCTGTCGCAACACTCGTTAAAGGTGTTTTTCGCACGTTCTACAGCAAATTAAGAAATGTACGCACAAATATCTTCGGTCGGCTTCCAACCGATGGTCATTCTTGATCGCCACATAGCATGAAGCTTTGATAGTCAAGCGTACTGTTCTTATGACCAAACTTGTTGCTAATGTTGGTGGCCATTTTCAAGGAATTCTCGCGTTCATTTCTCCTGAAATTTTTCATTTTCTCAACCATGAATATAAATAGAATCTTGTTTGGAATTTGCAACTTCAGCGTCGCAAAAGCCCAAATTTTAGGCGCGGGAAACTGACGCCAAGGTAATAATTCCCCGGGCAGACTTATGCTCTTCGCCAAGTAAGATGTACCGAGAAATTTAAGATGAAGTTTCTAAAATTTCTTTGGCGCCCTCACAATGACTGAGTGGTAGTGCCGACTTTCACCACACGAGCTTTTCCATTGCATGATTTGAAGATTGCTAGTGACACATAGACTTCTCGAGAACGGATTAAAATTACATTGGACATTTATGGTAATGGGAAGTGACGAAAGAATTGCTCAGCCGACGAGAACATTGACCATCCATTGGAGTTTCGGCTAAACTTATGGAGAAGGGGGGAGAGGAGGAGGGAGCGACTGACACTTCTTCGAAGAATTTTTCAGCGTATAAAGGGAGGAACTTTTTGCTGCTTCACAAAGACAACAACCCTGATTTCCCGATCTTTTGAAATGGAAATAGGGTTGTATAGGAAGAGAATTCTTCAATATTTGGGAAGAAGGTGAGTAAGCAGCGTATATTTCGGCGATTGTATACGGCTAGTCAGCTACGAGTGGACACGCTCATATGGACTCATAATTTTTTTCATTATATGACAGGGAAGCATATAGATAAGGTAATTGGTGCGGATTCATGCCATCGCACACATTCTATTTTCTCTGCCTTCTGTCTGATCTAATAATCCGCCTTATATTCTCGGTTTGCTGTGCCCCACTTGCTGTGCCAGCCTGCGCTTCTGGAAATGTTTTGGAGCAGCCTACATTTAAAAGAATATTTTACGGTCGCATTTACGTCTTATAAGCAAACTGGTACTAACGACATCCTAAAGTGGTACAATGTTGTTGGTGGCGATCAAATGGCTGGTCACTGAACGAAGCGTAAACAAAACGCCTCATCGGATCGTATACGCTTTAATGGAATCGTGCAACCTACAAACGTCATTAATGTTGCCCGAAGAAAATACATAAGCGCAGTAAGCAGTGAATAGCTACTGTGGCACACTTTACTGACAGTAGCACTGCTTATTGACAACAGATGGATTTACATTGCTTACCAGTTAGAACACCCATCAACTAAACATTCGCTACGAAAAGATCACAAACCTCCGCTGGATAGATCAGACGGTGAAAGTGTTTGAATGAAGGTGGTAGCAAAGAGCATGAGACCACAGACTGTCGATAAAAGTCGATTGATACGCATCTCCATATGTGCTCACATTATAATCGCTTCGAATTTGATGTACAATCGTCACGAATACAAACTAATCACAGCTTAAGAAAACGCGTAGAATTTTTCATAGAATTTTTATATTCTCTTTGTTAAAATCAAATTTTCACTTTAAAATATTCGGCAAACGTTATTCAAAAAAAATATTCACAAACGTTATTCAAATGAAATCAAAGAAATACACGTTCATATTCTTAGGAAGTATGTTTGTTTCCTCTTTGCATAATTTCAACCAATTTCGTCTTTTTCGTTCTTAATTTTATAGGATCAAATACTATGCGTATTGCTACGTTGAGCGTGTTGTCCGCGTCGCATTTCAGCAAAAATCAAAACTTAGCACTCGATGGGTTGCTGTGTATTGCACATAAACGAAATGATTGATCACCCTTTAGGGACAAACAGTTTTGCAACCAACTAGCTGGCAGCCGCTAGCATCGCATTTGTTGTGTGCCATGCTGTTTACTTACTTTAGTTGATTTGATGACCATTGTTTTCAGACGCATCCATAGACCATGAACGTTATTAGAAGGCATGCGTTTATATTTTAACTAAATTGCACACTCTGCAAATCTACTCAATATTCGTTTTTTTTTCTTTCCGGCTGTGCTACTGAGTAGCAAAAGACAATCCGAGAAGCTGCATAATGCGTATGTAAATTTTTCCTTCTTGAAGTACTCTGAATTTTTTTCGATATCATTGTCGGAAAAGCACAGAATATAAACCGAATGGTCTATGAAGCAAAAAAAAATCACACTCTTTATAGACTTTGTTAGCCTTCGATGGATTTATATGAATTTCACATAAAACAAAAGAAAGACGAGAACTTACAACGCGAATTTGCTGTGAACTAATTGAAAATACTGGATGAATAAATGAATGTTTTGAATGCCGTATTTTCGTGGTGCACCAACAGTATTGTTGGCGTTAGTGGGAAGGGGCGTTATTTTTTAATTTTTGAACTGAATTGTTGATTTTTATCATGATAAGCACCAAAGCAAATTGATTAAAAATATCACAAATAGGTGTCCGAATATTATTAGATGGGGATGCAAAAGGGGATACAAAGTAGAATTAGACGTAAATGTTAGTTCCGATGATCCAACGAGCGTGTTGTTCAGTGATAGAAAACAAAAATTATGGCAATAAAAGCTATTTTTGGCACTCTTTTTAAGAAACTTGAGAAACTGACTAAAACATTTTAAGCGTTCTACCAAAATAAACCCTGTAGAGATTTCGTCCCGTCTTCGGATACCACTTGGCTTGCTTCCGATTTATCATTGGTGAGATCGGCAACTGTTACTTACTATTCTGCAAATTCCGATACTTGCATATCTTAAGTCACAAAGTATGATCGATTCGATCACTTTTAGGCAATTCTACCCGACGAAACGTCGTCGACTTTTGAAGCGTCGTATGACACGCGCTATTCCAATCCCGATCGACTGAACGCAACCAAAAAAAAATTAGAACGTGACGAAGCGCATATTAAATAGTTGGAATACCGCAACGCGATTAGGAGGAGGTGAGGGGGATGCCTATTGTAGTGTGCTTATCACTGAACCGTCGTCTACTGCAATTGCCATTGTGCTGCTCGTATGTACCCATATCATCCTTATCGTCTTACTTCAACGTTTACTGCTTCATTTGCCTTGCTGCTGCAATGTTCAAACGTCTTAAATTGGAATTTAATAAACGAATTTAACGAAACGGCTGCAAATTTCTCGTTCTTCTTTTTTCGTCTTCAGAGCTCACCATATATGCGACTATTAAGACATTTTGCTCCACTCATTGACGATGGTAGAATCGATTTTTGCAACTAAAAATACTCAACTGTCTCTTGCGTCGAAATGCTCACAACTTCGCAGCACAACACCACACGTCCATCGTTCGAACACGGGTGGCAGTTGTGAGGTGGTACACTCTTGTTGACAAACGAGCCCCTAGCGAATATATCGTCGGTAGCAACGCCCTGTATAGATTTTCATTATATCTCCTCTTCATCGATTTGCTTTTACTGAATGGTTGAAACTCTCTCAAATACTTTCACGATAGTACAACACAATTCCCTTTCACTAGATTTTAAATCGCAATTTCTGCAACAACTATTGTAACCAGTATTGCGCCAGCTATGATCGGGTCAAATCGCATCATTTCCATTCACAGGTCACTACAAACAATAAAGAGTATAGCCACTGGACTCTACGAATTACTGTGATCGACACAAAGCTTTAAAATCAACATTTATTTCGCTATTTCTTTAACGCAAGTAATACATTCAGGCAATTAAGTCCTTTTTGGTATTGAAGAATTATGCTATTTTTTAAGTTGATCGTTTGATTTGAACTGAACACATATGCTCGATTCATTCGTATAAGGTTGGTTGAGAGATTGAGAGTATATACGATTGATTGATGAAGCATTTGTTGATAGTTTCTAAATGTTTGTTGCTTAAAAGCAATAAGGCAGTCGATGTGGCGCATTTTGTAATCGAAGTCAGTGTTAAAAGATAACAATTCAATGGCGTAAAAAAAACGCTTTTAAATTGAAGCCATTTGCAAAACGTTGAATGCTTTCTTTTTTCATGCATAGCTACCGCTTCATACACTTCGAATGTCCCTGAACAATTACACTAAAAAGTATTTTAATTCTTAACTCTGCTTTCCTTTGGTTCATTTCTCAACACGTGACCAATCGAGTGCTTTTAGCCAAATTTACAATAAAACCGTTGCACGTATGGATTGTTTGCCGCGGTAATTAAGTGCGTTAATTAAGCTATTGCAGCAGCATATCGTTACATGAATAGGGAAGTAAAACAATATGGATGAAATATGCTCATTGATGAAAGTTTGATTTCTTTTGAAACGTAAATACAAATGGAATCAAGTGGTTTGCTAAGGTGAAATGGAATGCGTAGTTCAATGCAAAGATGGCTGGCATTTCGAGCAAGGCTTGTGGCACAAATCAGGTCGTTAAAGTGTTTGTTGAATACACCACGATACCATTTTTCAATTTTGAAGCTGTCGTGATCTCTTTCATTTTTTTTTGCCAAGCTGTCATTCGATTTGTTTACTTAATTTCTGTGTGAGCAGTTTTTCGCCCTTCTTTGAGTGAAACATTACTTGCTTAATGGTGAAAAAATGGCGTATTCGCTTATTCACCTTTTTTTTCTTGCTTGTTCTTTGTATTGTGATATCTCTCAGTTTGTTAACTATAGCACTTTGGACAGAAACATCATTTGATGATCTCAAGAGTGCGCTTATGATAAAGTACACACATTTTTAAATGCTATAGTAAAACTTCGAGAGTACTATGACATCCAATGCAGTGGCAAATATGCGATGATCTCTGAAAATTTCTCATAAGTAACGCTCGTTTTACTTAATTTTTTGTCCGTTTTAATTATTTTAATTGCTTCTTTTAATTATTTTTTGTCCGTTTTAGTTATTTTAATTGCTTCTTTTAATTATTTTTTTTTGTCCGTTTTAATTATTTTAATTGCTCCTTTTAATTACTTTAATTACTCGTTTGTTTTAATTATTTCAAATAATCTGCATTTGTTTGCTCACCTACTGCACTAAATTTTCTTTTATTTATATACTGCCTTGTTAATTTTTTACCAACTTTTCAGCAAGAATCTTCATTCATTAAAAACCTTCATGCGCATCTGTGTTGAAGCTCATTATAAATTTTACTCGCTGCTCGTTTTTCCCTTTTGAAACACAATATATTATTACATAGGGCTTCTCCATAGTTTTCCAGACGCAGCCAGTTTAAAAAACAAGAAACTGCCCATCGCCTTTCCGAGAAAGAGTTTTATATCAGTATTTGCCGTCCCAAACAGTCGTAACGTTCATATTATCGATGGAGTATGGGCTTTCGGTAAATCGTTCACTAGTATCCGCAGTCTCTGAGGTTTTATGCGGACGAGAATTTCATGTACGGTGCGCCTCGACCTACGTGAACATGTTCGCCGTTGCAGTTCATGGATGGTGCATATTTTATTGTTGTTTTTTTTTAAAACTATTATTATTATTTTTTACTTTACGTCCTTTCATTTCTATATAGCGTCACTCTTTTAGCCCTTTTATATAGTTGTTGTAACTGTTGTTTTACTGTAGTTTTGGTGCACTTACTTCGGATTGCACCATATGATCGAATGATGATCTCAACGCGAATATTGTCATTTATGTGAGCAGCACGCGCGACACTTAGACGCTTTAGTAGGTTGCGATGAATTGGATCTGCTTGAGTTGGGCATCTGCTTCAGTTCTAACTCTTTTTTTATTGGACTCAATTTTCAGATTTTTTCAGATTCATTTTTTAGAATCAAAAGTTTAGGTTCAATTTATTTAAGTCTTTGAGTTTTTTTTTTCTTTTTTCGCATTTGTGCTACTAATTCTGATACTTCAGTGGAACTAATGAGACATACTCTTTTCTCTGTAACAAAATGCAAAGGCGGCAA
>JPKZ01002808.1:910717-922384 GCA_000803305.1 Toxocara canis | reverse complement strand
CCCTCCCCCTCCGTCACTTCCCTTCCGCGCATGGTGAAGCGCGGTATCGATGTACAGGAAGGCGTAATTGAGGGAGGTCGAGAAGCGCTGTGGGATGCAAAGGCGTGCCGGATGGATGTGTTCGCGGTTGTGTGAGCATTGTTTAACAACTGGCATCTCAGAAGGTCATCTCCATTGCGCTGGCTGAACGCATTCATGTCTTTACTACCCATCAATTGGTATTGGTGCATCCATCGTTTGCCTGTTACGCATTTCACTATCGTTCGTCGTCAGCGAGTTTGCCAAAGAAAAGCTCCTCATCCCTCTGATCACTCTCCTCTATACTCTCAACTGTACTCTATGATTTCAAATTCATCGAGAGATGAAAGCACTTGTGAGAAGAGTTTAGAGGAATCCGAAGCACCAAAATTGTCGTCTAAAAGAGGCGGAGTTAGAAATAAGATACTACTTATTGATAGTAATTATTAGAGAGTTGTTATCTAACCAAAAACAAGCATACTGTTTTTCTGAAAGAACTACGAAAAATTTGAAGGTGGTAAGGAGGTGTAGGGAGGGGGAAGGGAGAGGAAGGAGGGGTAGAGGAAGGATTTGTGATATTGTAAGACTTGCAAAAGGATCGCTATAGAATCAAAGTTTACACTTCTCGGCACTATGAGGACATTCATTTGACAAACATACGTAGAGCATAAGAGGAATTAAGTATACTTTCTCAAGCAACATCAAAAAAATATCCATCGTCAAATTCTGAATACAACACCGAGTCCGTCCAATTTTCTTTTCTTCTTTTTTTCTCTTGAAGGAACAAACATATTTTATTAGTGAAAAGGCCATAAGACCTTTTCTATGTTTCCATAGGCACAATAAAATCTCGTCGAAAAGGCTATCGTAGTTTGAAAAAAAAACCTTTTAAAATTCTGCCCACGATAATTTCTCATCTCCAAAGTCATTATTGTGTCCACACTAGGCCGAGGCACTGCACATGAATATTTTACTTCATGAGAGTCACGGAACTTGCTGCGTTACTTTCATCTACTTGTAACGAAAAAAATTGCTTGTCTCGAAATTTCTGCTTCTTTTTTTTTAACGAACAATTTTGAGACTATTTTCTAATGTGATTGCCATCGAATCTGTATGGCCGATAAGTGCATCTCCGTATTGAAAGCGTCCCTGAACACATCTAAAAAACGGTTTTTGCAGCATACGTAGAAGACGATTCGGCTGACTGAATTACTGATAACAGACAAAGCGATTGTTTCAGTATTTTGTTAGCAAAGAAGCACGTAAACATATCGACCGAAAAGCAAAAAAGGACAACAAAGAATACTAAAGTGTATTGACGCGTTGTCCTTTTCTCTTCTCTGCGCTGTGGTCTGATAGAATAAGACTTGGTTGGTTAGGATGATGTGATGGATAAAGACCGTGCTCTATCTATCTCTTTTCGCCCCCTCCCCTCCCCATCCACCTGTGCGCCACACCCACAACAAAAGCTTCTTTACCATCTTTTAGAAAAATATTAGCTTATTTCTTTTAAAAATAAAGCTTGCGAGCATGTTGTAGAATTTATTAAAGGATACCGCAGATGCATTTTATCCATGGCGTTGAATTTAGCATTTCACAAAGCTTCCAACAGGATCTTGTCTTGTTTGCATTTTTCTTTCCAGCGTAAGTGGGCGAGGTCGCAAACTTGTTACCTTTGATACGCATCATTTCAAACAAAACAAAATCATAGGAGTCATTACCTTTGTAGCATTTATCGCCTATTCGGATGAGAGTGGCATTTTCAAACAAGTCTAAAGCACTTTGGAACAAATGAGAATTTTAGTGCTAATTTAAGTATAAGTTAGTATAGAAATTTAAGTAAGTATGATTTAAGTATAAAAAAGTGTAAACAAGTATAAAGGTGTGTAAATTTTCAAGCTTATTCCACCTCTCATGCCCACAACTTGCTCACAACTTGCCCACATGCCCACAACTAGCCATCTATGCAATATGCATAATCATATAACGGGCAGAACTGGAAAATTATCCGGAAAACTGAAAAATTTACTCGTACTTTACATGCTCACCTATTCGGATAGGATGAAAGTGACTGTTAGGAAAGAAGCGAGCGTAAAGTTGCTTCTCAGTGATTCATTTGCCTTTTTCATATGGGCTAATCGCTTTGCATGAATCGTGTGCGCATTTCTTCATAGCAACGCTATGTGTTCGTCCTTTTTGTATTCGACCCTCATCACTCTTCAAAGGTGTAACTTAGCCAGCAGAGATCGTCTAGAGTATCGCAACGAGTTAAGTTTATTCCTTACCCATTTTCAGTTTGTTCAACTGTGATATGTACGTTATCCGTTCATTGTGCTTTCCATAACATATGCTACTAGAAAAATGATTAGGAAATGCTGTAGCTGGAGCTCCTTTTAGCTCCCTCAGCTCCTTTCAGCTCCATTCAGCTCCCTCAGCTCCTTTCAGCTCCTTTTAGCTCCTTAATGTTATAGCTCCTTTTAGGAAAATGATTCAATGCTGAAATGTTATAGCTAACGAAAAGCACATAACTTAACTTTCATTTGCGCATAGTTCATGCTGACTAAATAGTTTACCTACAATTCATTCACTGTTCTTCATTTTGGACAGTTTACGCAACAAATCTTCTAATAGCAGTTCTCTTCATAAAGTTTTTTTTTGAGAGAGAGAGAGAGGGAAGGGACTGATGTACCGCTCATTGCAAATGACCGAATTTAAATCAATGGATATGAATTGTGAGATGGTGTCTCGCCGAGAACGACAGCATTTTTAGTTGGTTTTATATGGCGAGGCTGGCATACTATTGACTCACAACCATCACTATCGTGAAATTGTCGTTCCTCGCAGTCGATCCACATATTTCTGTTCACAATTCTCCACCTTTTCACGTCATCGCGTTGGCGTTCATATCGCTTTTAAAATTATTCTTTTCGTTTCATCTCATTGCTTTTTTTTTGCTTTCTGATCGAAAAATTCACGATGGAACTTCTGAGTGTGAAACAAATCGGGAATATTATAGATTCAGGCATTTTTTGGAAGTTTTTTTTACGTTGAAATTGCTCTAATTTTACGTCTAATTTTTCCGAAGACAAATGGACTCTTTTAAGGTATACTGACATGACGTACACCCATCGGCAGTGATGCTATCGTTTTTAATATACTGTCGAAAGAATGAGTCAGAAACGCTTGAAGTGGTCGGTAAACAGCCTACCGTCTCAAAAGAGTTCTAAAAAGTATGTTTGTATACCATCTCAAAAAGTACTTTTGGCATACCGTTCAGCGTCATTACCTGAATACAACAAGTGGAGTTGATCACATGCAGCCTCATAGATGGCCAAATTATATAGAATTATTTGTGTTCTTTGTTAGCTAGCCTTTTTCGAAGAAGTTGTTCAGCTTGCTAACAGTTCGTTTAGCGAGCAAACAATAAGAAATGGTAATTGTGTGAAATAGCACGTTTGACGCATATTGCATTTTTTGCATCTTTTCAGTTTAGTGGTTGATGAATGCTGTCCGAAGGGGGGTGACGGGAATGGGCGGGGTGGGCTGCGAAATATTACGATTTATATGGTAACTGAACTGAAAGATGAGCGCGCTTGATCGAGAAATATGTTTAATTTTCCGCCTAGAACTACTAATGAAAATGAACTCGGTAGTAGTCCTGTTTGTTTTGATCGTAGAACAATTCATTTTCGTTTGCCTTCTTTAACCTTTAGTGAATTGGTCACAATAATAGTTCGATTTATGCGTTTTACGATTTTCTATATTTCTTCTTCTCTTGTGTCCAATCGGCATCTTTTCTTATTTCAATTTCCATCTCAAGCGGCATTATTGACTCGGTCGTTTCGATGATACTAGTGTGCAAACACTGTTTCAGTTCTTCGTTTGCGTTAAATTTAAAGCAATTTCTGAATGACATTACCGTCGACAAGAGCCGATCGATGCATTTGATTTTTGAAACGAAAAAATGTTTCCTTAAAATAGTCAGGGACTTAAAATCAGGGACATAAAATCTGTTCATTAGAGTGTACAAAGAGCAGAAAAGTACTTGAAAAAATCTTTTCTTTCATATCTCAGGAAAAGCGGTCGCTTGAACGTTCTATTGTAGAGTTGCGCTACGAGAGGGAGCAAAGCTTTTAATGAAGATGTTTTTAAAATGCGAAGATTCACGAAGAGTTGATTGCACACATTATTGCCGTCTAAAAAAAGAAGTATATTGCGCCTGGTTTTGCTGAATTTAAACGATCCATTCGTCTATAAGTGATTTGGTTGATGATGATTGGTTTCTTAGTTGGGCAATTGTGATCGTTGGATGGAACTTTAATGCAGCGAAAAGCAACTGGTGAATTAAAAATGTTTAAAGTCAAATAAGAACTTCAGTACATTCGTTTGTTCACCCCCAACATTTCAGTTCATCGAACCAAACAAAAGTTATAGAGGCGCTTTATTAGATTGTTGAAAATGTCACAGCTTAAAAGTGTCATTATGGGATAAGCTATCGAGTGAACGTATTCTTTGTTTCACTTTCAATAGCATTCCATCAGAAACGAACCACGTGAACGACCTATAAAAGTGCTTTGCGGCGGAAATTAATTGCTTTTTGTGAAAAAGAAGTGGATGGGGAATAAAAATTGACTAATTTAAATAACTTTGCGTCCAAATAATTTCAAAAAAAAAATAGAGTTCGATGAGATTCTTGGCTTGGTTCTATAAACTTCGATTCTTGTATATCGTTACTGGTTTTTTTTTTTTAAATTGTGAAGCAACCTCTATTTTGTCAATCATATTTAAATGCATGGCTTAGTTTCATTGAAGCATATTAAAGCTTCTTTTGAGAACATTGACAAAATAGAGATTGTTCGATAGCCGAATGAAAAAATTATTGAAGAGTTTCCAAACAAGTAATAACGATATATATGAGAATAAAAAAACCGGTAAATTAACTAAGAAATTAAAAGAAGCTTTAATATGCTATCTCGTACCCAGCTAAGAAAGCAAATTATAGCGTCTTTTTTTTCGAATAAAGGAAAGTATGTACGTTTTTTTTGGTAATCACGACATAGTCGGGGTGGGTGATGCTTCATTCACTGATTGATGCATTTGCAAAGGGCGTTTACAATTTCGATCCATATAACTGACTGATCTACCTCAAAAAAAAATCACCTATAACGTTACTTCACTTCTAAAGAATTGTAATGGAATTGATCGCGTTAAGTAACTAGGCAAATGTGCCTTACATTTTAAGTTCAACATTTTATTGAGCAGCCTATTCATGTGATATGAAGCCGAATTTTCCTCTCTCAATAATTCACTTTGACCAAAACTTTCTCCAAGTTACTTGCTTTTGGAGTAAGCTCAAATTTTTAAGATCAACGCTCTTTTTTCGCACTATATACCGACTGCAAAGCTTTTTGATAATGGATGAAAGAGATGCGCTAAAATGGTGATCTCCATCTTATACAAATGTTTGATTTGTAGAGATCATCTTTTGATAACAGTATGATAAAACTGGATCTTATGATAACGATACGACAAAACTGGATGTTTTGATAAAGACATGATAAAACTGGATCGTATGACAGCGGTACGATAAAACTGCATCTTTTGATAACGAAATGATAAAAATGAATCTTTTGATAACGATATGATAGAAATGGATTTTTTGACATCGGCAAACCATATAGTGGAATCGGTAAACCATATAGAGTGTTCACATGGAGTGAATATTCTTAGCATTTCTGTGATTGTGGAATGTACGGCAAAAGTGAACATCATTTTCTACAGCGCTAACGCTAACATCTAGTTTTTGTGCGTTGTTCTATGAACGAATATACGATACTTTGCAAAGAAAATGCTTTTTTTTTCTGCAACTTTTAGGCAAAATCTTTCGCAACTTTTGTGCCAAATGTTATTGTTTTTAGAAAAAAAAACATTTTTTCTCTCTATATTTTAATGTCTTTCTTTTGTAATTTTTCTACTTTGCCGCTATATTCATATCAGGATGGAAGTATGCCACAGTATTCACCGCAGTTTTTCTTAAGGAAGAACTACAGCACAATATGCATATCAAAAAAGCGGTTTGGTGACGTCATTGGTGCCTAATTTTTGAGAACCTTTCTCGAGAGTGACATCACCGGCACCTAATTTTTGAAAGCCATTCCCGAGGGTGACGTCATTAGTAGCTAACCTCTGAAAATCTTTCCCGGAAGCGACTTCATTGGCACTCAGTTTTTGAGTTTTTCCCGGGCAAATATCGACTGCATTTGAACTGCGATTGTGTTTCATCAACAAATTTTCATATCATTGTGCGTAGGACATTTGTAGATATTTCTTTATTATCATCAGACTTTTCGTTCACCAAAACTGCTCAACATTTGCATCCGTTGTTCATCAATCAAGAGAGCCAACCGGGTAGACGTCCTTCTAATGAAATGTTCGCGTACTTCCAATGCTTGCTAGAGTTTCTGAATATAACTAACGAAAGTATGTCATTCTGGGCCTCGTGTCCTACCCCTCCCCCTCCAACCCCACTTCTCTCGTGCAAACGGAATTTCCTTCAGTGGATGAAATTTCGCCGTAGTTCCGAGCAAACTAGGCATACGCATGAAGGGTGCTGTCGAAAACATTACAGTGCAGCTGCATTCCTTTGCTGGGTGGTTCGAAGTGGAACACACTGACGATCATAAGATAATTTTTAAATGCTATAGCAAAAAGCGCATGCATGAATGACGTAACATCACAGTCATTTAGATGCAGCTTCTTTACAGCCTCTCATTAGTCATCGGCTAAGATTTGTTGATTCTATCGATAACGTCAACCGTGATCGAACCGTTTGCTTTTTATCGGCCATTTCAACGGATTTGTTCTTCATTTGGCTGTTTTTCTCCGCCATTGTGTTCCTTCTTCTATTATACACAAGTTGAACGGCACTGAATAAATTATGAATGTTAGCAACTTCTGGTCTAGAATCACCTATACAGCTAAATGCTCATTGTTGGCTAACACTCTGAACGATTTCCTATTGCACTCGCATTTTCTGGTGGCAATTGCATTGCAATGCATAAATGCATTGCAATTGCATTTGCATTCAGCGTTCATAGCATTCGGCGTAGCAACATTCTAAGACAATTAGTCACCACTAGTAGATGGGATGAGAAAAGCAACAAAACTAATGCAAAATTGAAAACCATTTTTAGTAGTTGAATAAATTCAGAACGATGTGGTAAAATAACTGCCTGTTGAATACCTGTTATGCTAATTAAAAGTAATTGCTTCTTTATTTCGCTGCAATTGCAATTGCAATTGCAATTTCAAATAAGTTGTTGCTTACATTTGATATGATGGTGACAGTGCATTAACACTGATCGAAATATGAAAGCAATTCCAATCTCAAATTATTTACCGGAGCATTTCTTTAACAAATTTGTGCGCCAATCGTACGTTCTATTCAGTGTCATTTTTGGTTGAGAATCTTTCAAAAGTTTCACTATTATAATTTTTGAAGCATTTTCTAGCGTTAACACAATTCATTTTGTTTGAAAATTTCTGAGAAAAATCGGACATTTCAAAGGCCTAATTTTTTAAACTTGAGAAGCCTAATGTTTTAGAATTTTTTAAAAAACCTAACATTAGCTACCATTTGGCGTTCACATGTTATCAATTATGACAGTTAACATCATTCAGTTTAAAGAAATAAAATACAAAAATTCGACAATATTTATTAAATATATTCATATAAATATATTCATATAAAAATGTTCATATTTAAGCGCTAATTTGTTGATAGAATAAAAACGGAAATATTTTATCAGAAAAAAAACGAAATAGTGTTTTCCCGTGATTGTTTTTTTGAATTGCTTCTCAATTTCATCATAACGAAGAGTATAGAAATTTTGTCTAAAACGCATATAGTGAGTGCTCCATGAAAGACTAATGGATGCGCCCACTTAAGTTGTAATTTTATAAACGGTCATATGAACGTGCGATCTAAAATCTTCGTCGTCGTCACAAACTCGCTCATAATAGATGCATGCTCGATGAGTGGTCGTGGTGAGTGCCAGACTCTTCTATATACGCAAACGATTCGAATTCTGCTTTAAAAAAATCGATCAGCCAAATTGGTTACGCATTGTGCATAAAAAATATGCCGCGTGACTTACGTTAGTGCTTTGCTACGATCGTGATGTTCGTATATTGAATTATGAGATACGCGCATGCTTCATTCTAATCAGGCGAGGATTGACGATCCCGAAATCAATTACGGCTGGCTGTGTAACTTTCGCGTCATGTCACGGGAATGAACATTGTCGTGTTTTTTGGGCTTTCCATTTATTGTTTAGGATGGAGTGGAGAGGATGAGTGTTGATTTTTTTTTTTAAAAAAAGTTTTGCATTCAATTTTTATACATAGTTAGCTGTGCTAGTGCTGGAAGCATAAAACGTATGGAGAAAGCCGTGAAAGTGGATCAGCATGGGCACCACAACAACATCGCGCAGTAAATCCGCATCATGAGCGAGCAGGCTAAAGCAAATCGCGGCCCGTATGCAGGTCAGCGCATCGATTCACCCCCGTTGAGTTGGCGTCCTCCGGCCTTCCATCGTTCTATCCATTACAGATGCGTTTAGTTCCTCGGCTGTTATGCGGTCATGATTTGTGATGAATCAGATTAGGGACAAATGCGATTTTCGACGGGGAATAGTCACCTGAAAACCGGGATGCGAAATTGTGCTGAAATACCTGAGGATTTATTGCTGTCCCCTCCAAGGCGCCCAAATCTGGTGAAAGTGGTTGTTTGTCGCATATTATATGCATAACCCTACTACAGTTGGTGTACCTGATTGACACAAGCAAGATTTACGTTCGATCCGCTTTCCAGAGTTATGATGCCTTCACTGCGACGGATAGCTGTGGCATAGCACCAGCTCTTCGTTATGCGATGTGCTCATTGGATAGAAGTTATTGTTAGCTAAGTCTCCCATTCAAATTTTCTCATTTAATTGCTAAACTTGCACCAAATTTGAGCTAAGAGAAAGCCAAATGCTTCGAGCTAGAAGGAAGCGTTTCTAACTTTGGAAAAATCGACCGCATAGTAGCAGTTTTTTTGCAACCTTACGATACGGCACACTTACCCGTTAGCAGAATTGGCTGGATACGTTGAAACGATGAAATAACGCTTAACAGAAGTTCTTTGTGAACTTTTTAAAAGCCATTTGCTTATGCAAATTTCAATTATCGCAGTCATCGCTTACATCGAGCAAGTTGTTAAAAGCAAGCGTAACATTCATTTTCCCTCATAATCTCACTTTATCGGCCATACGCTCATTTACATACGTAGGCGATGATGCGCTTACGGATTGCAAGCCACTCTCGCATAATTTTATCACCTCAAAATTTCATGCGATATGGTTTTGTCCAATTTTGAAATGTGCCCAGCAATTGCTTCGTTGGTTCAATCAAGCTGACATCTTCTGTTTTTCAAATGTTCTAATTGCTCATGGAAGTGCTTTGGAGTAGTACTTAGTCGACTTTATCGTTCTTTCAAATATCGTTTCTCGGTTAAACACGTAAAAGGTAACACAAAATTGCAATTATCTTTCTTACCATCCGGAAATGTGCGGAAAAAACGGTTTTCTTAAAAATATGCATTACTATTTAATATGCAAAAATTGACAACGCAAAAATAGCTTTGATTCAGAATATTGGATCCATTTCAGTGAAAGAGGTAGGAAAGTAGAAGTTCTAGAAGAGGGACGGGGAGGGGTGGGGGAAGGGGGGAAGAGTAGGGAAACAATGAATACTGAAAAATCGGATACTGTTATTTTGTTGAGGACTTATCAGCGAAAGCTAACAATATTTATCCACAATTTTGTTGTTTCCGTTTTTTTTCCATATAATTTTTCATCTAAAAGCTTCGCCAGTTGTTTTTCTAATAAATATTTGCTTTTCTATGAACAATTTCACTAATCATTACGCAATTATTTGTTTTAAGTGACATACTAAATAACGAGAATATCAACAACCTGTTCGACATAGCAACGCTACACTTTTTTGTCCAACCAATGAGAAGCTCTCCGAAAACGAAAAACGAGAGTGAAAGACTTGTTCAAGCTGCTTTCAATTTGTTGTTCAAGCATCGTTTCATGTCGTAATTTGGCTTCAATAAACTTTGCTAATTGCTTCACAAAGTCGTGTTTGCTTGGAGGTGAGGAGAGGAGGAGTGGAAACGAGAAACTATTCGACAGCCGAGGTATTGAATTTTCTTCTAAATTATTGTTTTGAATCGAGGCAATAGTGATGGCATTACAAAGGCAAAAAAATTTTTACTTACATCAGCCGCTTTGCTGTCAGCCTGGAAAGAATGAAACTCTCCCTTCAAACAGGATTTTCTCATTTCATTTTCTATGATCATTCATTTCCTCTTATTCATCAGTTTCAGTAATCTTCAATAGCAAATTGATGAAACTACCGTTTATGTGAACTTCATAACGATTCTCACTAAACACCTACTTAACAAAGCTGTGTTTTTTACGGAAACGCTCACTGTTTAATGATGATGATGATGACGATGATGATAATGTTGATGCAATCGTTATTCATAGAAATAAAGAAGACGATAAAAAGTAGTGAAAATGAGTCTTACGAAAGTTAAAACTTTATTGTTTGAGATAAAAGCCCAAAGCAGATTCATAGCGATCAGCTTGAAATTCTTTTCACTCGTTCACTTCATTTACAGCGGATAGAAAGGTTGTGAACACGCAGAAAAAAATTTAATAAATAAAAAGATAGACGCAACTATTTCATTAGCGATAACATGAAAAGAATAAAATAATCCTTGGCCGTAATCAAACTTAGATTTACATGCGTTTTGATTTTATGGCAAGTGACTCAATAAATTTTTTCACAAAGGTCGATGAATTTGTGTAAGCTTATCATATCTCCTCTTAACAGCAACGAATTTTCTCATATGACTTAACGTGATCACTTGAAGGCTTTTTTGACACTGACCAAAAAAAAGCCGTACCAATCAGTTTGCTACTATTGTTTGAATGTTTGGTTATCTTCTTGTCGTTAGCAAATGCTATGTTTTCTTGACCTTCACTTTTAAATGTCATTTTGAAGTGAAATAGCATTTCTCTTTTGTTCGCTAGAGGTGAGAAGGAAGGAGCTTTTTTTTTTACACTGAAGGCTTTCTTTGTTCATCATGGAAACATTTGAATTTGAATACTTTATCAATTTAAGCGATGCATGCAGTCATTCCGAATCCCGCTTCATTGCGAACTGATATATTTTTCCTCGCGATTTACAATTTACATATTGTTGATCAAAATCCGTTTTGAGTCCTCTTCGCGTTTAGTACATCTCAGCGCTTATTTTCTTCTTTCACAGTCCAAAAGATCTGATTACTGATTTGGCATTGCTCCTACAAACACCTCAAGAAAAATCCGCCTGTAAAGCAATCCAATTCGACTGGTCGACCCGGCATGGGACGGGCTTGGAAACTGCGAAAAAATGTTTCAACGTTTTTGAGATTCCCAAATTGTTGGGTACATAAAGTAGAATTATTAGTTGACGGCAAGATAGGTCATCGAACAAATTTTGGTTTATTTTTTGCAATCATAATTCTGCTTTAACGCATCACACTTGTGCACGTCC
>JPKZ01002808.1:891357-901972 GCA_000803305.1 Toxocara canis | reverse complement strand
ACCTTCCCCCCCCCCCCCCCCCCCCCCCCCCCCCTCCTCTCTCCCTCTCTGTTTCTTTGTACTATTTGCATAGATCGTCATTTAGAAAATGCTGAAAAAAAAAACCTCGTCTGCAACCATCATCTCAAATTTCTTTGCTCATTTTCTAAGAAATCATTCGACGTATTAGCCCATGAAGCTTTGTTCGGGCTAATATCATGGTGTTATTTTACGCATGAACTCGTGAGAAAAAGATCGAATATAAGGCGTGAGTTCAAGATTGTTGTCGTTGTGCTCTAAATCAAATTCGCAGTGACTAGAAGCGCCGCACGTCATCGCTTGCAAGCTATGTAAGACAAGCGGAGTATCTTTGTTGTAGCGTAAAATAAATAAATAGCTTTTAGAGACGACGTTGTCGGTATTGTCCCCACGAATATACTCAGATGATGGCGCTGCCGGCTGCTGTTCACTTCTCTCACCGTCGTCTAACTATGGGTTGATCTCCACATCGAATACTCCAATGACAGATCCGAATGACAATAATATGGCAGATTCGAACGACAATAGTGAGTTATAGTTCTTACAACTTGATGGTATAGGAATTATTTAGTCGTGAGCCAATGAATAAGAACAGCAATGAACCGGAATGTTCATACTTTCAGCTCTTTAACTTTTTTTACGGGAATTTCTTAACGAATCTTCTTCTTTGAATCAAAAAATTATCAGTAATGGATCATATCAATTGGGTAATTCTCATGGATGTGCAAAGGGACGGTGATATCGAAAGCAAGCACATCAGCTTGAGGCGATTACAGTGGATAGAGGTCGACGATCATTTACTCGCTAATTGAAATAGTATATCCTGCCAGAACCGAATGCAATCGATGAATAGAGCCACAGCCACCATGAGCACTTTGAAAAACGCAGCAAACGAGGAATTTTGCTGAGGCAAAAGTGCTTCTTAAATGTGTTGTGAAGTTGAATCAGGGATATGGAATAGTTGCGCATTGTCATTTTGCAGTTCAAGTTTGTCAGACTCTGTTGCGCTTTTCATACTCGGAAGAACTTGCTGTGGCAAAGTATCGAAAATATCTTGCCATACGATCAGTAAGATTCGGAAGCGAAAAAGAACAGAGAAAATGTGAAGGGAGGGTGTGGGGGGGAGGAGGAGGAGGAGGAGGAGGGGGAGGGAGGAGACTGAAGCGATGATCTTTCGCAACTCAGATATGAGAGCGTCTTTTATCCATGAACGATGGCTACAAAATGTAAGACTAACATGATCAAATTAGTTTATATTATAAATAGTTCGGACATCGTTCGTCTGCAGTTTTCCGAGGGAATTGTGAGTCCTTCCGTATCTTTGTATTTGGTGCCGCTGGAAACGCCATAATTCTTGAAACGACAAATCGTTTAAAAAGTTGAAAGGCGATGCCATATTATGAGTTAGATGTACTGTGAGTTAGATGTAAGGTAATAAAGCACTCTGGAATAGCATTTCACGGGTCTGGAAAAGACTCGAAAATAGAATGTGGAATTCAACGAGAAAAAACTGTATTCGTTAACAATAGCTGAACATCGCAATGGTTTTTATTAAATGACATTACTATTTTTTATGGAAGGCTATAATGCTGAGTAGACAAAGCTTCTCGTCCATAATTGTGCCATAATCCAGTAGTGCATGAGCGAGCGTGCGCAATGAGAGAGGTGAATCGTGAGATGCTAATGTGCTTGTTGTTGATGGGTGTTATGCATACATAAATTTCACGATAATGGGATCACATTTTGTTTGATCATTTTCGCGTCACGAAGATCACAAACGCAATATGGGGTTAAGAGACTATTTGCGATCGAACCAACGTTGGCTCCCGATTCATATCACCTAACAAGGGATCTCGTAATACCCAACTGGAACTTTATTTTTTTTTACTAATATTATAAACTTCCATCGACATAAGACATCTGGACATATGAAATTTGATGCTAACTAAATAGGCCACTGGTGGTCCACTGATAGGCGATTCGAGAAGGGTGTTGCTCGATGTATGAAGTAAATACCATCCCGGTTGTCTCATTTCTTAGCGTATTTCATGGTATCTATGAATAGGCGTTTCTAGATTACTGAAAACGATTGTCGTCTCGATTCCCAACTTTTTGGCATTTGGTGGATAGTGATAATTAATTAACTACAAATTGTTTCTATTACGAATTATTACTTAATTACGAAGTATGTGATAGGTAGCGATATTAATAATTTTATGGAACAGCTTCATAGTTATCAGACTATCAATTGGTAAGATTAATAACTTGCTAATGACGAAATTGTTTATTCGTTCGTTTTTTATCGAATTAAAGTTGGCGCCAATAGCAACAATTTTAAAGCGGCCTACCTTACAGTACACGTAAATTATGAGAACTGGGACGGCGTAGATCTTCGATCATGCCGGTAACGCATATGTGCGGAAGATGGCTATCTGCATTCCTTTAAAATATTTGTTCGGCCGAAATGTTTTTGCTGCGACGTCCCAAAGAATTTGTGGATGAATTATATTTGAGGGAATTATGCGTTTTCAATTTGCTAAATAATTGAGCTTGCCTTAAAACAGTTAGTTAAACTGCTCATAAAACTGCTCCTTCCACTGTTTTTTTTCCATCTTTATAGCGTTCAGTTGTGTGTAAATTACCTCTTCTTTTTTTTTTATTGTTCGAAGAATGGCCTATATGGCTTAGCCATTCTCATTTTCATTCGCTCGTCTATCACTTTCTTCCACAAATACCACATTCGTAAATTTATTTGCAGTCAATGTAGAGCGCCTTTATGGTCACAGAGAAAGAGTATAGTTCCCAAGCGTAATGAAGAGAGAACAATCAACAGAATTATTCATTTGTCTGTTTATTTTTTACTCATTATTTTTTTTAAAATTTATTTTGTTTTTATTTTTTGAATGCTGCTATATTCTTCCTCGGTCCTGTCGTAGGCGTAAAACATTGCGAAGCACGGAATATGAAAGACACAAAATATTCGAAAAACAACTTGCAATAGTTAAATGTTTTGTGCTAAAAAATCACTTACAGGTTTCTTAAAACTCTTGAGAGAGGCGGTAGTTATGATATTTGTGGCCAAATTATTCCAAAGTTTAACAACACGGTTGCAAAAAACTCGCACTTATAAGACGCTTTTTCTATCCGTCTAAGATGCTTATTTTGTCCGTCTAAGACGCTTATTTTGTCCGTCTAAGACGCTTATTTTGTCCATCTGAGACGCTTGTTTTGTCCGTCTAAGATGCTTGTTTTGTTCATTGTTACTTTTCCATCTTTTAAAAAGAAGACGAATCTTAAAATAAAATGGAAAATTAGATGAATATAAATCAGTTTTTCGTGCATTTTTTGAATTTGATACCCCTCTCGAAGCTGCTTTTATGCCCACTGTTTCAGCGTTAACGAGTTACCGAGAAATCATTCTGTTTAGTATATGCACGTAAATCGTTTTTTTTAAACTGAAAAGGTAAAGCATTCCGATTCAGGTCGGTCGATCTTTTTGAGGATTACTTATTTGAAATTCTTTCGAAATTTCTCTCCCATATTCTCAAACTTTGAAAACAATATTCATGTGCTTTCGAATTTAGTTCATTAAGAAATTCTTCACATTTATCGAAATTTTTCATACTGAATTGGTTTAACAATAAATGATCAATCCCATCTATTGCATCTAATGATAGATTGTTGCCGGCGCTTTTGGATGATCATTTTTTATCGTGTTTCATAATCATGTTTCGTTTATTTTTTTTTCCTTTCCGTTTTGCTTTTTTTTGAATAAGAGCAATGTTATCTGCGTAAAAGTTACTAGATGCGGCTGTTCGACATTGTTGTGAATTATAGTGCACTTCAAAGCGTCTTAAAAGAGCTTTCTGCATTGGTTGGTTATTCATATATGTGCGAACGCTAACAACTCTAATACTTTTCCGTTCGATACTACATTTTCAGTTCAGAAAGGAAAAACTTCGAAAACGTGTGATCATCCATCCTTGTTCGTAGCCGTTTGTCTGCTAGGCTCCATTTAACGATTGCTGTACCAGATTATTTTTTTGTGGTTTTTTTTAATGGTTATAAAAATTCATACTCGTTGTTGTGAGCTGTAGCGTAAAACATAACGGTGCAATTAACTCTCAGTCTGATCCGCACTAATTGATGTGCTCTGCATATCGAGTATGTGATCGTCGTTTGATGTATGAAGGAATATGTATAAAATTTTGGAAGAGAGAAGGCAACTGTCATTTTCAGTAATGCTGAAAAGTGGGAAACATATGCGCTTTTCATGCAATATGTCTAAGTGGGATCAGATGAGATGATGAGTAATTGAATAATTTTACGAAAAATTTTTGAAGAAACTTTAAATAAACCAGCTCAACCGTTGATATTGCAATTTTTTTTGTTTTTTTTTTTGGGGGGGGGGAGATGGGCATTGGTTGGTTATTCATATATGTGCGAACGCTAACAACTCTAATACTTTTCCGTTCGATACTACATTTTCAGTTCAGAAAGGAAAAACTTCGAAAACGTGTGATCATCCATCCTTGTTCGTAGCCGTTTGTCTGCTAGGCTCCATTTAACGATTGCTGTACCAGATTATTTTTTTGTGGTTTTTTTTTTAATGGTTATAAAAATTCATACTCGTTGTTGTGAGCTGTAGCGTAAAACATAACGGTGCAATTAACTCTCAGTCTGATCCGCACTAATTGATGTGCTCTGCATATCGAGTATGTGATCGTCGTTTGATGTATGAAGGAATATGTATAAAATTTTGGAAGAGAGAAGGCAACTGTCATTTTCAGTAATGCTGAAAAGTGGGAAACATATGCGCTTTTCATGCAATATGTCTAAGTGGGATCAGATGAGATGATGAGTAATTGAATAATTTTACGAAAAATTTTTGAAGAAACTTTAAATAAACCAGCTCAACCGTTGATATTGCAATTTTTTTTGTTTTTTTTTTTTGGGGGGGGGGGGAGATGGCCTCAGAAATTACGGTTAATGGCAATATTGTTTAAAAAACTGCAAGTAGAAATCATTAAACCACCTAACTGAGAAAAGAAAGGAAAACTGAAATATGATGTGGTTTGAATGCCATCATATTTCGTTTCATCGTTTAGCGTCACGAACATAAAAGTCTGTTTCGTGCGTATTCGTATGCAATGCGCCGCTGCATGCCCTTGCTTTACTTACCTTTCTCCTGCCATCGATTAACTAGTAACCTGTCTTTTTTCATCATCTGTTAATTTCCCTCGTTGAATCAATCGGTCATCTTTGTGGTTCAGATGAGTGGAATTGAAGGGTAAAAATAAATTTCATTTAATTAGGATTAATTTCAAGAAATGAATCGTAGTTTGGGATGATTTTAAATTTAAATTAGGAATTATTGCTTCTTTGATTAAATTAGGAATTATTGCTTCTTTGATCTATCTCATTTTCATTTCATTATAAAATGGGTATCTTCCTCCAACTTCCCATGACGACTAGAGAATAAGCTTATCAAGTAGGCAATAACAGCGACCATAGGAATGCCAACCCAGCTAGGAATTTCGTTCTCCGAAAAGGTACATGATGTGGTCTATTAGAGGGGCTTGTTGTTGGTTTACGTCGATCGGTTGTTTTATTGGCTGCGATTTGCGCGAAGAGCTCATCAGCTTGTCCGAACTTTTTGAAAAATGAGCTATTTAAAAGTGCGGCTGGTACAGTGGAGCAATTACACGGAAACACACACACGCGCACATACACATACACACATATATATACGCAACCAGCCTTTTTCCTCCGATTAGAAAACAAAAATTTTATGGATTTCATCGAGTTATGATAACTGCTGTTGAATGTGGCTTTGACCGGCAGTCACTTATATTCAGCATGCTTTTTTATATGATTACAGCATGAAACGTGCAGCGACTGTAGAGTTAAAAGCTTTATACGATAGGAAGGGATATTTGAAGTGAGGGCTATGTTGTGGATGAGGCTGATTTTTCGGTCTGTGCAGAGACTTTCGTTATGGAATTTCATGTAGTAGTTTAGAGAGATAGGCTGCTGTTTTCCTACCAGATCCATTTGCGACCGGAGTGACTTTTTCGAGATAACACGATTTTCCGTTTATAATTATAGGTTTTAGGCGAATGTTTTTTATTAAACAATATTTTTTACTCGATAACTTAATAGGACTTTACTCGATAACGTAATAGGACTTTACTCGATAACGTAATAGGACTTTAACAGTTAATTTGAAAACGCAAACCCAGTGTAATGCGAGGATTTTTTTAATCATCGTCATGTTGCGATTGTAGGTCGTTGTTATAGTAGGTTGGCTTGTTATTTGGGAAACTACGCTGAAAACGTCTTTTTTTTGTAGCACTTGAACGACATTGTCATTGCTGATGACAGAGATGCATGTTATCGAGGGCGGACTCTCGAACGACTTATGATCGAATCTCATCTTCATGTTTCTTTAGGTGACCTCGAAACTACGCTGAAAACGTCTTTTTTTTGTAGCACTTGAACGACATTGTCATTGCTGATGACAGAGATGCATGTTATCGAGGGCGGACTCTCGAACGACTTATGATCGAATCTCATCTTTTATGTTTCTTTAGGTGACCTCAAAATCATCTTTAGAGGATTGTATTGGTGCGCCTCTAATTGGATTTCCTCATTAGATGTGTTGCAGAATTTTTGCTAAGTTTTTTTTTTTGAAGGATTTGCTCAACCGATCAAATTGTTTTGTATTCTTTTCATCAGTGTGCTTGTTTTATTTTCAGTAATGTTTCGCTTATCTTGTAAGTTCTTGAGAGAATTCCATCTTCCGTCCAGTTAACGGAGCAGAAAGTCATGGAAATTAACAGATACAAACAACCAGCGGTTGGTCTGGTAGCTATGATTGAAGATGGCGGTTTGAATCCTCTCCTAATACGCTGTGCGTGTGCGTGTGTGTTGGTGGGGGAGGGGGAAGAGTGGTTTCTTCCGTACCATTTGCTTTCCGTTTTTTTTTTTTTGCAAAATTTTCGTTCTATTTCTGGTCAGTTGATTGCGTTTTCAGTTTTGGTTTCATAAAAATGGTGTGAATGGATGCCGTTTGAAGGATGCAAAAATGTTTCGAATCTAATGTACATCGCCGTATTCACAAACTGAAAATCTAGAATTCCATCTTTCTTTTTTCTCGTTGCTTCTCCGATTGATTATATTCATTCCATTTGTGTCTATGGTTCCTTTACTTAATTATCTTCTCATATACTTGTTGGCCGTTTTTTACCCCTCACTGGCTTCATTTGTTTTTTTGCCTTTAATTTTACCTATTTCTTTTGTTTTGTGCAATTAACTTTGTGAAACGGATAAAATGTATTTGCCCCGTAGCGCTTCCATCTACTGCTAACGGAGCGAGCGAGTTTCCCAAGGATTTGAAATTGCCTAATTCATGAACTGCCATTTGACATCATAAGATGCTATCTTCTAGAAGCAAGATCATTTTTTGCACTATTCTTTCATGTGATGAGACGTTCGTGGTATTGTTATTCGTTAAAATCTTTTACATTTCACGCCAGCACTTAGTCGATATTTATCGCCTTTATAAGTACAGTTGTGGTGACATGCAATAACTTTCTTTGTTGTGCGAGTAAGATTGATTTTATTTACTTATATAATTGTTTGTTTGGTTGTTTATACATTTCATCTTTACTAAATTAGAACGTTTATTTTATCTGTTTGTTGGGCGTATTCAAAGCGATTTTGGAAGCTAGGCCGTTGGAAGGGGAGAGGGGAGGGAGAAGGGGGTGGGGAAGGAGAGATCCAACGAGCAACAAAGACTCGAATCTCGATCATTCGCCGCTATGCTGGGTGAAGACTCTTATCTATTTGAGTGAAGACTCTAATCTCTTTGAATTTGTATCTCACGTTTGACTGTCTCCTCTTAACATTTTCATTTCAGCGAACATCATATGCAACACCTTCTGTTACATCAGAGGCAGCAGTAGGTCAAGAGCAGAACTCATGATCAACCTTAACAATGACGTGAGCCACGCCCCTGACCACAGCATTAAAGCATTCCAGAACTTGGAAGTGTTGGTTTTTAAAGCAATCCGGCTCACTTCAGTGATGGCGTTCGTTGTTTTAGGGACAACCATGACTGCTTGTTTTAAGACGAGTTTTCCAAAAAAAATCTAGATTTATTGTATAATTACAAAGATGAAAAGATGATAAATAAGTTTCGCTGAGCACGACCATGAATTGCTCAAAATCAGCGCTAATCTTTTTTGTATTACTCTTATTAATTTAACCTATATCCTGATTACATGTTTCGGCCAAGGCTTTTCGGTCGTATCTGTTTGTTTTTTTAAATGAAAATAATTCCTACGAAAAGAATTGACGGGCTTGATTTTACGTCTCTCCTTTCTAAATTTTTAGATTACTTAGGCCGGCCATGACATATTTATTTCTGTGGTAATTAATTAAAACTTATATAATTCTTATTCCAGACATAATGTTTGTCAACTTGTTGTACATACTTAGGCATACGTCCGGTCAAAAAATGCTGCATTTGTTGGCCTTTGTATTGCTTTGAATTTGCTGCAATTCATCGATTATACTGGAATGCCAGTCAAGTAATTTCTTTTTTTTTCTAAACTTTAGTGAAAAGATTTTTTGCGAAGTATTTCTTTTGTGGCAACCGAGTATTTCCGGTAATTTCACCTGCTCAAGCGTCTAGTTACAGCGCCACCGGCGTATTGCTCGGTAGCTTCTCTCGCTACTATCCTCAACCGATGTGATGTGCTATGGTACCAAACACAACGATCTGCTCCATTGCGGACATAACAGTTGCCATGGATAATAATCATTCTGACGCAATACCATTAAAATTTGCGCGAATAAATGCATCTAAACTAAGAATAGCAGCAAGCAAAATAAAGCGCTTCAGCACTCAACCGTGAACTCTCCAAGCGTCATAAGCCATTGGTCGCATAAGGAATTTGCTGATGGAGCATGCTTAGCTAGCGAAAACGACGTCCATGAGAAACCATCCGGTAAAAGGCTATCTGATCGCATCGATCGCACGAGCGATTTGAGCGAAGGCAATATGAAATGAAAATGTGATCGGAAAGACCGGAACGATATCGATAGCAGAAAAGTTGCAAATACGAGTGAAAATCAAAAGTATCATCCCGTTTCAGCCAAAAACCTATCAGAGTTGATTCGCCGAAATGCAATCCTCTTTCATGAACTTATGCAATACTTCTGTTGGTGTCCATGCGTATTGTATTTGTAAAGGCTTTCCCGGTCGCAACAACGAATACTCTAGAGGTGTAAATCTAGTGCATTCAGTTCTTTTCAATTCCCAACGACCATTTGGAAAGCCTTCAGAGAATTGTTCGAGCAATTCTGTCTAAATATTTTCAGGTTATTCACTCGACAACTGCTATTGAATTTGTTGAAGCCTTTTGACGTTCACTGAGCTTATTATGAAGAAAATTATAGAAAACAATTCAATTTGAGCTTTATGAAACAATCGCTTTATTTAATCTACATGAAAAATGTAGCCAACGACCATTTGGAAAGCCTTCAGATGGTTTTAAATAGGCGCAAAATGATCAGCCAGAGGATGGTTTCGTTTGATTTGTTTTGGGGTATCGTAACTACCTGTTCTCGATAAAACCAACTGGTTGCCTGATCTTAAAGATCACTAACAACCGCAAAACTTCTTGAATCATAAGGAAAAATGATGCCAATTCCCTATGACAATGTTTGGCTTGCTGAATCAAATGTCTGAAGCAGTCATCACATTTCTGTTTGTTTTTCAGATCAAAAAAAAACGCATAATCTCTCGAATGTCCTTAGAAGTTTTCACTATTCAACTATGGAAGTAGTAACCATTTTCATGTTGATGAGCCAAGCTCACAAGACCAGCTCTTAACTTTATGTAGTGTTCGTTTTCAAGGTCGCGAATTTTTCTAATGCTCTTCTCGTCGATCGCTGTATGCCCGCCCAGGTGATTTGGAAAGATCGAAAACGCTCTCAGCCGTCGATCGCTTTTTGCAGAAACGGTGGCAACACAGCGCACTCACTCTTCGAAGGAAATATTGTCTTTTCTCATAGCCTCGAAAACTATTGAATCATCGATAAAGCTTGCAGCGATGGCATATGGGCCAGGAATTGTGCAGAAGTTACGCGCTAAGTTCACTCAGATGTCAAATGCGGCAACGGAAAGCGCGCATATTTCTCCACATTCAAAGAGAAAACGATTTCCCTCCGTTGATGATATTCTATCTGAAAGCGAACGCAAACGTGATGCTCGGCTACGGTATAGGTGAGCGAAATTCTATTGTTTAAAATGCTACCGGAAGTTCTTGTTTATTGTTCCTAGCTCCATTCTCGTCAGCTTAGCCTCAATTCCTCGTTTCTGTTGAGTATTCGTTTCTGGAGATTTGAGGTTGTAATCTTGCCTATTTTCTCCGAATTCAGCTCACCCACTCCCTCCTGGCACACTGAAATCAGTCTGTCCTTTTAAATGGACCTTATTAACAAAAGCCTCGTCAAATTCTTTTATCGTCTTCTACATTTGTTCATTCAATAAGAAGAAAGCATTCTGCAGAAGTTCTCCAAGTTAAAT
>JPKZ01002808.1:819222-845330 GCA_000803305.1 Toxocara canis | reverse complement strand
TTTTTTTTTTTTGTTGTGTTGGGGGGGGGGGGGGGGGGGGAAGGAAGGGGAGACATTCATCCTAGATATCATCAATTCTGAGTGATGTTGTTGCTTTTATTTTGTGTAAAAATATCATAGAGGTGAATCATTTTCTTTGTGGGGGTAATAGGCGTTCGAATTGTTCATTTAATCGCTTCTCGTTTGCTACTCAAGAACTGTTAAATGGAAGGAGGAAAAGTATAATTTTAATGCAGATGAGAGCCGAAGCAACTTGATCGCAAAGAAGTTCCCACATTTGTTTATATACGGACTTTTTGCATTTGGATTCAGCATCCTTACCTTAACTATTTTTTAAGTTCTTTTTCACACATTTGATTTGATAACTCTTATCGTTCAGAGAGGAGACCCGAAATGCACGGGGCTTTGGTTAACGGCACATATTTACGAATCATTTCAGGTGTTATAAGATCGTCCGACAAAAAGGTCGTCCGTATTTTTTTAAAAATGAATCAGGTTGAAAAATTCACTCATACTTGGGTCACAAACCAGCCTTGGTTATCATTGGCGGTTTAATCTGTTATTTGAACCTGTTCTTACATGCTTCTTAAACTCAACAGCAACCATCCTTTTAAGCTAAAAAATGTTTGTGATATTTTTTTCGCCATCTCATTCGATTAACTATGAGTTATTAGCCGATCATTTCGTTACGCACGCAATTGTTCATTGTACATATGCAAACTATTGCCAATGCGTGATGTGATACGTGTGTTTTGACGTGGCTTGCGTGATTTTGCGTGATATTGCGTGATAACAACAAATTTATGCGTGAAGCGGCATCAGACTCGAACGTGTACGTAAGTGTTCGAGGGGGTGTTGCTGCGATTGCGAAACTCTACAACACCTTAAACTGACTTCGGTGAATCTCCCTATTTCAACTCAGAACGCATCATGTCTTCACTATGCGCCTATCGTAACTATGCGCATCGTGCAACGTTAGCTGCCACTCGTCCATCGGAATTCTCGTGGTTCAGTGTGGCGCTTAAAAATCTAAGTATGCTATCATCTTGTCCAGTGATTATCGATAAGTGATAAAGAATCTTATCTATGTCCATCCAATACACATGCATTTACGCTTTGTTTTGTTTTAGTATTGATCATTTTCTGGAGTTCACCCGCATAGGCTTTCATAAATGCAGGCAACTTTTAACTCCGAATGAAAGCTGTTGTCACCGCAACTTTCACTTTCGAAACTTTGTTTGAAATCATTTTGTACAGCTGTTGTTTGCAAACATCACTTTCTGCTATAGATGATGAGGCCTTTAAGCGAGCTAGAGAAGGGAATGTAAATAAAAAAGGACTTCATTTTTTGAAGATGCGAATCGATCGCTACTACCGTTGATTTCTCAAAACGGCATCCCAAACTCAGAAATTCCTTCGCAACTATGATAAACGATGACGTGGTTTTCATATTTGGATGTATGTACGATCAAATGAACCATTTATTTTGTAGATCTGATTAAAAAAGGGGTGGCGTGCAGCTATCAGATTGATTCATTAATTAAAAAGAATAGAATCTCACTGTGCTGTGGTTTATTCCTTGGCGAATCATCTATTTCGTAAGACAGAAGCGCCTTTTTTTGCTAGGAAGGTTCGTGAGTGAGGAGTTTTTTGGATGCTAAGAACCTAGAGGCAGCGCGTATGTGAAAAGACGGGCGATCAGAGAGGTATTCCATATCATCGCCATACTTTATGGTGATAGGACTGTTTGCACACTTACCTGTAAATTTTTTCGTAAAAATCCATAAAAACTAAAGTCGATTTTGTTCATGAGGAGAAATCAAAGTTGTTTTTGAAATCTGAGCAAGAACTATATTTGATTTTCACTTCATTTTTTGTTATTCGAACGAATTTAGGTGATAACTCAACGGCGTCCGAAACATCAAGCCCACGACCAGAATCCGTCTTACACAGACAAATTACGAGTCCAAATCCGTCAGCGCCATCGGATTTGCCAGAGAAGACGTGCATTCCTTCGAAGCCTGTAACCTCTCGTCTAGAATTTTCACCTCTTGTTGGCAAAGAGGCTCAATTGCCAGCAATTGTTTCGCCGTCTGGATCGTGTAAATTTGATGCTGGAACAAAAGAAGTGCTTCCGGAAAACGAAATGATTCCAACCTCGTTGCGTTCGGCCCCACCCCTACCATTCGTGGCTGATACCCCATCGTCTACCCCAACACAGCTACCTACAACCGCAGCAACATCTTTCGCTTCATCACAGTTCGGTCATTCTTCGTCGACAGTGCCTAAGGGGTAATGCTTTTCTTACGGTCGAGTTGGAGTTCATGGAATCGTTTCCCTTCGGAAGGAAGTGGGGTTTTCATGGAAGGCGAGGGGGGGAGGGGGAGGGAGAGGGGATGTTGATTCGAAATTGTGTTATCTAGTTTTTTTCTTCGCGCAAATGTTCAGTATTTGTAAAACGTCTGATGAGCTTTTATTCTTATCAAGAACGCACAGGTTTTCTCGAGTCTGCTTTGACCGTTCTCAATTTTCATCAAATTTTAATCGAATACATGTTTTATAGGGAAAATATTTTCTGGGATTCCCTTGCTTACTTGCACGGGTAGCCTGTCGGCAAGTATTTGCCCTACGACAAGCTCACGAACTCTTGTCGATGGCGATAGCATCGACTGCTTTCATTGTATGCTCCCAATGAGCGTTCTGTTCACTTCACATTGTGATAATCCGTTTATATGCAGAGTAGCGTCCTCTCTTCCGGAGCATGGAGCAGCAGACACTCAGCGGAGAAGCCTTACGACCAAATTCCTCGAAAGCAAGCAGCAACAAAATGTCGTTAAGACTGCCGACGTAGTTCATCAGATCGCGCAAGCGAATAATCATCGGGCTGAGCAGCTTCATACTTACGAGGTTAGCGTCTTTCATCTTACTCTAACCGAATTCGGCTTATCTTAAACGAAAGATTGTGCGGCAAGCGATCACCATCGATTAGCCGGCATCTATACCAACCAGATTGCACATTTCTTTTCTTTAAGCCTTGTCGAATTTGTGGTATTTCTTCAGCTAGCTTAAAGGGAGAACTACAGGACACGATGAAACCTCATGTATCCATCGATGTTGGCAGATCAGTTTCTTTTTTTGAGGGCACCGGTTAATCCTATTTTTGATCCCCAGCATATTTAATTCCATAAATCTCCGTCACCGCTCGTCTCTTCTTCCTCCCTGCCCCCAACCCCCTGGTTGTTTCGCCGTTGGTCAGTAAACTCTGCCGAAGTGTTCTGACACTGGCGACAGGTGGGAGTATTTCAGAATAGGGAAGTGGAGTCTACAGATGATAAGAAGAAGACTGATGTGGTGAAACCATCAGGTATGAGGCCATCACCAGAAGGAGAGTCAGGCAGCAGCCAACCTACAGAATTACAGATCATGCTAGAGAGATTCTCGAAACAGGTTCGACTTTTTATTAGCGTTGGAAAAGAGTTGTGACGCATTATGTACAATAAATAACAGCAGCCTATCCCTTTACGTCGAGCAGCGCTTCTGAGGACTGTATTCTTCTTGAGTACCCGGTCCGTGAGGTTTCGAAGTTTCGAGTGATGTAGCTTTTTTCTTACAGTGCTCGAAAGCGAAACGTATAGACTGGATTCACTATGACAAGGTTAATGGTGAAAAAGGAAAGGAAAACCTCTGTGTACCGTTATGGGAAGAATTCTACTTTTTGCGAGTTGTGGAGAGGTGGGGAGAGGGGGGGAAAGGTGGCAATGATTTATTACCTTATTTTTAGTAACACAGAACTTCATATTGTAACTAATCGTGGATCTTGGAAGAATATGCGTTTGTAAGCGCACAAAAGTATAAGGAGGCACCCAGGACATAAAGTCGTTCAGTGAATAAGAGCGAATAAGAGATTCCGAAACATCAGGATTCGTGTCTCTTCGCTTCATATGCTTTTTACTATTTGTTTCTCCTCTCTAAAATTATAGCATTTTTAGCGCATCACAGACGGTGAGGCGTTCGACAGTGATCTCGACTCACCGATAATGCATCAACCTTTTCCGGTAAGCTTTGTTGGGGCACAGGCTCAGTTTGTTGTATTGGCGCTGTGATGGGAAGTAATTGAGCCTCTCGTTTTTTCTCTTTTCGCAGGAATGATGGAGGTGAAGGGGGGAGGGGGAATGATCATCTGCTACTGAACGGATCGTTAATCAGTTCGCCGCCCTCCTCCCACCTCTTCTTCTTCCCTCACCTCCATGAGTTATAAAATGTAGAAGTTATAAAATGTATTTGACTACAACCGTAACATTACGGCAGTAAAGTGAACCATGTAACTTATTCATCAGATTAATTTTTATTTGATGCGTTGGAAACCAATTAACTATATTCTTTTATTCACTCGTCGTGAACTTGTACAATACAACGTTCGTTGACTGAGTCGTTCCTGAGTTGGCCAAAATTTATTAATTTTTGTAACTTCTGAACTGTGATTGTTGATTTGGTGTGCTTTAATGGTTAAACACGAGATGGGCCTCAATGGCATTTCTGCAGTAGCTTTCTTATGAAAAGACATTGGAGAGAAACAGCCGGCAATGCGCAAATATCAAACAATATGCCACAATTCTGCCGAACTATTCCCACTCGAAATGTCATGTTCTTGAAGCGAACATAAATCTACATACGTACTTTGGACCGACAACGTGCCGACTGAAGTGCGTTACTTGTAATTTACCCATCTGTGCATTATTGGATGATTAGTTTACCTAAAGGCAATGTATCCTGTTACATCAAATTTAAAAAATTCGATTAGTATCGACTTTCTAACAAGTTTTTAAGCTCGTCTTGAGCGGATGCTAGCATTTCTTTGATCCTTGTGATGAGAGGCGCAATGAAGAATTTAGAACCAAAAACTTACACGCATTCCTTAGCAATGATGAAGTCTCTCCAGTAGCAGTTGAATGCAGTCGATCATACTCGATTGTATACTTAACCTCAAACTTTCTAGACAATCTTCTGAACTTCGGGGAGTAATGGCAAACGGCTATTTCGGTCGAGAGGATGTGGTGGCCTGTAAGATTCATCATTTTTGATTACCATGAATGAAGGAAGTGGTGGAAGGGGAGAGGGTTGGGCTGGAAAAAAAGAATATTAGAATAGTTTCAGTATTTTTTTACAGAGTATGACGGCCGGCGATGGAAACCCTGTGAGACATTCGTTGATCAGCTTGGTAATGGAAGAGGATGTGCCTATGTTAATGGAAGCAATGGCTGAAAAAGTTCGCATCTTGGTTTCATTTTTGCTTTACTCTGGAGAACATCAGCGTAGTCATTTGAGCTGCTTGCATTTATTGAGTACTGCAACCCACGCGACAGTATAGACGATGAAGGTCAGAAGTGACGTTTATATTGTTTAAGCGTTGGGGCCTTTTCATTCTACACCCCATATCCCATCCTCCTGAGCCAGGTAAGTTTTAAAATTGCTGGGATCATCAGTGCTTTCCCCCCAACATTTTTTTTTGCTCTTCGTTGATCATGTTTTCGTCAAGAATGTAGCGAAATCACCAGAATATTCTGGACGTCGTGCTTCCAATCACATGATCACGCCACTTTTGAATCCGATTTTCTCCATGAATTCATCACGCACTACTCAGGTGACGCTAGTTGGTATGGCTGTGCTTCGCTCTGTTTTACGATATTCTTCATGAATCTCTCTGAATCAGCATTTATATCTGTTTTCAGTTCTTTCCATGCAACTGTTTTCAATATTCAATCTTCTGACAAGAGCTTAGCGAACGAAGAAAACGAATGAGCAATTAGTGACATTAAAAAACGTGTTATCGAAAGCATTTGCGCAGTTTGATTATGGCCAAAATTCGGAATATTGTCAAACAGTTTTAAAGAGTCTCACTTATCATATAGATGGGAACAAAAAATTTCCACCGCATCATATGAAATATATTTTTGCCATCTTCTTTTTTTACTGCTTCTGCCGTAATGGATATTTCTTTTGCAAGTTTATTCATAAAAGAGTTGCTTTGAAACGTTTTTAGTTGGAAGCCATTGAAAGAGTGGAGAAATGAGTCGGAATTTTGTCAAATTACCTGACAAAAAAGACATGTTGCTTTTCGTTAGTACGTGACAGGTCGAAATAATGTCAACATTTGAGATTATAAAATCAAAACGTACACTGTGCAATACCTCTTATCTTTAAAAGTATGCTCCTTCAGTAGATGCCAGACATAATGGTAGTCCCTTTTTTTGTTCCTTTTTATTGCTAATAGAGAGTGCATCCTTTTTTTTTTGCAGCTGAACTTCGTCTTTGAAGACTTGACGTCAACACCATCGAGCTCAAACGATGGAATTATTCACGATACAGCCAAACGTCAACAACGTCGCAAAATGCGAAATGTATGCTGGAGCTAGGAATTTTTCGTTTTGATTTCCCCAATGGTCGCATTTTTTTTTTTGAAAAATCGTTTTCAGACATAGCATTTCAGCGTACTTTCTTCACCTTGCGTTTATAATTCAGCTTTGCAACTTTAGGGATGCAGGAGAAATGCTTAGAAAGGAGTTGTCTCAAGGTTGCGCGGCATTATCGTTATTCGTTGCCATGATATATCGATAGGCAACAACGGGAATATGTCACAAAATAATTTGTCTCGTGCAATGGTCAAATTCGTTTCACATTTACAAGTTGAGGAGAACGTATAATTTGTTGCAAAATTTTCTCTCCTCGTCGATCTGGCCTTTTTCTTTCCTGAAATTTTTATTTTAATTAATTTAACCAACTTTCCGTTATCAACCTAGCTCTTCGTTATTTGTAGCTAAGTAAAATTTACGGCGACATGTTTTCACCGCCTTTCTTCCAGCTTTGAATTTATTAAGGGACAATAACATATGAAGCGATTAAAATCCTCGCCGATTCCTCTTATTTATAAGGCATTGAGCGAGCATGATTGCCTATATGCGTAGGTGGTTTTCAACGATGAAATTAGTAGGCAGTAAAGTGATAGATGTTCGAAAGTAACGCTGGTTTTGCTGGTGGTTTTGGTTAGAAGAAAAATAAAGGAAATTTCGGGAGTCGCAAGACAACTAAAGTTTAATTTTTCATCACTGCTTTTGGAAAAAGGTCCTGCTGCCATTTTGTTCCCGGTTGTTCTCTGTAACGTCCAGTCTGGAAATTTGCTGTGAGTTCCCGTCGTCTAATTGCTGTATGCCGTATAATAGTCGATACATGACACAGTAGAGAGGTGTAGCCCACAATGACCTCTAATGTGAAAGGGGGGAGGGGTGAGAGATAAGTTACCAACTTTCCTAAACTGTGCTTGGTTGTTAAATCCCTTGGGGAGTGTTAAGCGTATGGGTGATATGACCTCTGGAGTAGTTGTGAGCAAATTAATAGTAGGCATCGTATAAAGTCGTATCATCATCATCGTCCTCGTCATGTGTTGTACAGGATATGGAATCGACGCATGCATGAAGCGACAGACTTACTATATTTTTTAACATTTCAGGTGTCGAAAATCGATTTCGTCTCAACGCCTCCTGCAGTGTTTACCTATCCCGATGAAACGACGGCTCTGGAGCATGCTGAATGGCGTCCCGGAGAGCACATTACTTTCGACCAGTATCAGAAAATATGCGAAATGTTAGTTCATCGTTTCGTTTCTGTTTTCTCCGTTGGAGGTTAATAATTGTATGTTGTTTCCATATTTTACTCTATTGTGCAGTATTTTTCCTCTTTATTTCTAATGTGTAGGCAGTGTTAAAAACTGTTGCATATAATATCCTCGTAGAACTAGTTGTTTAGCTTGAATTCAACCGGGGACGTTTGCGAATAGCTTAAAAGGCTACCGGCAGATTTCAAAAATGTAGTAAGAGGATTTTCCGATTTGAGCCAGTAATGATCGGATGTTTTTGTAGAAAGTTACGAAATAAATTTTGTGAACATTCCGACAGAGAGGCGAAAAGTAACTATTAGATATGAACAAACATGCAGACTGACAGAGGGAGATGAATGAGAGCATATATACGTTCGCTTAAGCCGTATCCATTTCAGGTGTAATTTGACTGGTCTCATCGGCCGCTCATGCTTTTATTATTATCATGTTGTCGTTTTATGAGGTCATGTTCAAAGACGTGAAGAAACTTGGCCTTTTTTAAACGCTGAATGTCGTTAAAAAATCTTTCAGAATTTTTTTTCCAACTAGACGAATCTTCATTCAGTGATCCCGTGGTAGCATGTCATATAAGTAAAACAATTCCAGTCTTCGTCCTTTAATATTCTTTATCCGTTTTTCATTTTTAAAATTTATTTAGCGTTCATGAAAAGCACAGTGCATTCATCTTACGCTCCAGTATCAGTGATGAGCATCACCACAATTAATTCAACTTGCCATGCTTTTTTCGGCATGTAAATGTTATTATTTCCATTATAGCAGTAGTTTACAAAATTTCTAGATGGTTTACTAGTTGCAGGGCCGGTGGTTAGAACTTTTGCAAAAGCAAGACGAATGAAAGAATGAATCGTCTTAATCGCAACTATGTGGGGTGAAATATCGGACGAAACATAATTTTTATCCATGATTTCTTAAAAATTCTTTTTTTTAAAATTTTCTTAATTTCTCTCTAAGTTAACTCACGAAACAAAATTAGAACCGAAATTCCAATACATTTTGTCGAGATTATATCTGTAAATTCTATCGAACATAAAAGTTCAGCGAGAGGGAGCGATACGAGCAGGAGAAACGAGAATTGAGCAGATGGCGTGCGTCAGTTTTGGCTGCACGAAGTATCGATCCTGAAGCGATTGGTAACGATTATACAAATTTCTTTGATGAGCTCTTTTGATGGTCGTTTTTGAATGTTGCTTATCGGAACCCATTCATCTTGCTTTTTCAACTTTCTTTAGTTATTTGTTTGTTTTTTTTGCTTCATTTCATTTTTGTTGGTTTTCTTTGTACAAACGATAAAACCGATTACTTTGTTCGCTTCTAGTGTTGGTCTTCATCTTATCAACGAAACAGGTCATTTCCAACCGTTCTGTTTTGCGCGTTTTTACTGTTTTACAAGTTCCATGCAGTCAGATTTCCTTTTTCTCTGCATTTGCATGTAGGTTTTTTTTTTCCGAGGAATGTGATTACCAGCATCTTGACGATATCAATCGGTTTTGTTTCAAATTCAGCGAGGCAAATTTATTGGTACAGGTAGCTCGATGACGGTATGATGTAAATGCTGATATGTGAATTGACTGCGTCCTTCTGATAACCATTGTTGGCACAAACATGTGTTTTATATGGTACGTCGTTCGTTCGTGTAGAACGGTGCTAAAGTTCAGTGCCAATGCAAAGACTAAATTTGATAGGAATCGATGGCTCGCTTGGTAGAAATTATTTGGCGTTTTCAATTTCAGTTAATCATTAAAATTATCAATTTTTTGATGGAATTAATTTTTACAGTAAGCTCTCATCCGGTTAGTCCGACAGTCACTGATTTCCAATTGGGAGTAACGAGTCGAATCTCCTACGATACACCACCAGTCTTCATCAACAACAACAACGATTTTGCCTCAAATACTATGTAGGCTTAGTTTATTGCATTGTGCATGTTTTGCTTCTGTGGAAGCTCTTATTCGATATGGGCCATAATTGTAAAGTAATATTTTGCGTTCATGACCACTTAGTATGGAAAGCGGTTCGTGGAGAAGGGATCGTACCATTTATCGGCTTTTGAAATTTTTTTTTTCAGATTTGCATATCTCCTCTCAACGAAATTTGTACATACGAGAATGTCTTGAGTTCATTCACTTGTCACGTGGGTGAGCGTCTGATTTGTGGCACGTCAATACTAGCTCATCTAAGCTATGAAACAAGAGGAAACGGGAACCTCACTATAATGCGGACTTTGGATGAACTTATAGCTGGCGCATCGTGCTTTTCTGTTGTAGAACTGATTGAAGCATCAAGGAAGCCTAGTGTTATAGAACTTTTACTTCACTAAGTGGAATTCCACTAACTTTATAGTTTCAGTTGACACTAGCCTTATAATTTTAATTGTTTTGTGACGTTCAGTTATTTCGAGTAACGCTTATTTTAATAATTTACAGGTCACTTATCGCCGGAAAATGATCTCCACCCAAATAAATACTCCTCAGATTTAACGAAGCTTTCTTCATCTGTGAACGTTTATCGGCTAAACGATTATCGTCTGTATCGGATGAAATACAACTTGGAGTTCGTCCTTTTACGAACAGTTTCGCTTTCATTCAGTAGAGTTTTGCAAAGCAAGCATTCACAATTTTCCTACATGTATTCTAGGTGTGATTAGCTGAATTCAGTTTTAGTAATCGCTGTCGAATTTTAAAGCTATTTATTGAACCCCTCAGAGTCATTACAACTGTTCGAGAGTGCACAAGGATAACAGTTAGGGATGTTTTGTTTTATTAAAGAATGCTGAATAATAAATATTCGGAAGGGGATCTTAACAAAACGTCCGTTGAAATGTTATTTCTGACTCGATTTTCTTACTACAGGCAATAGAATTGCTCTTATTTAATGCTTTCATAAACCAAATGAATAACAGTTTTGGGAAGCTGTGAAGTTTATAATTTTTATGAGAATTTTTCATATTTTATCGGTCATCTGTGGAAAGTTCATTTCTATTCTACTATTGTATTTGTTCGTATTAGAATTTTCTCGCATATGTACGATTCCATTGGAATGCATGTGGTAAATCAATGAAAAATCGTACAGTTTTCTTTCTATAAAGTTTGTATATGTGTAGGGATATGAAATGGTAGCATTTCTTGATTACAATTGATAATAGGTATATTTTTTTCAGATTATTTTTTAACATCGAAATTAGTTTTGTATTGAACTAAACCATTCATTGTCTAGTCGAATGAAAATTAGCGGAAGAAAGCTGAACTTCATTCGCCTAGGGGAAGAAGAGCCAAAACAAAAATGCGACAATTCCATGAAGGTCCCAAAAAAGAGGAAGTTTGTTCTGTTGAAGAGGAGCACAGGAGCCACGATGTCCTGTTAGGTTGGAATACATTGCCGTAGGTGGAGTAGGAGGATGGAGGCAACGACAACCTTCAAACGTAGGGTAATATTTTGTATGTTGACAGTTGAGAAAAAATGTGTTGTCGTTCTATCAACTTCAACGAAAATAAACCGGATGATCGAGCAGCATATTATTAAAGTTGAAATCAGTTCATTTAATGTGATGGATTTCTTTCGATGCACTTTATGATAATTTTTTTTAAACTGCAAAATTTAGATATGCTTTACTAGAAGACTATAGTACAAGTTCGATCTCAATTATACCGTTATTTTTTAAAAAAATCCTTATAACGCCAAGCAACATTTCAATTTGCAATTCCACATAATAGAGCGGCAACTTGTTGTGCTTGGATGTTTCTGTTCAGCGCGTTTCAACATTTTCTTAAAAATTTAATTAGTTTTCGTAAAACTTTGCTATACCCGACTATTCACTAAGATTATAATCTATGAACACCTTATGGTTCTAATGAATACACTTATATTGCTAACTTTATTCTTGTCGATAATCGATTTGTTCCCTTCTGAAACTAGCTTTCAATTTTGTCAACGTTTATAATTTTATTTACAATTAATTACACGACAAAAGCGCATCGAGATTTTGCTGATCTGACCATCTTATGTTTCGTTTTAGTGAATCGGTCACAATCAGAAGATGTTTTTATAGTAAAAGAAGTTCCGACGAAGGAGCGGAATTTATCTCGAGTACTTTTCGATCAACAATACCGTTATCGAGTTGCACTTTTGTCTTTTTTTTTCTTGAAAAGATCACTCTTACTACAACGTAGTGTTCGCATCTATATGCAGAGTAGTTTGATTTAAGTTGTCTTTTTTCTTACTAAAATATAATATTTAAGCGGTAGAGTATACTTTGATATTTTGATTACTTGATATTCGAACGAATGAGAAAAATTGTTTTTTGTGTATTGATTTGATGGGCCTCTGTGCATTCGATTCCTGTCGTTGTGTTGTCGATCGTCTGATGTCTGTATTTGCAAGACCTTGCTTTATCGGATAAAGACCACTGTGTAAAATACATTGGTTGTTGTTTGTTACAATTCTACTCGTTCATTGTCCAACCTGGAAGCGAGAGAAATTGTGGAGGATGTTTTTTCTCTTTTTTTTGAAACACAAATTTCCTCTGTTTTTCACTGCAGCGCTATATGGTATAAGCTTAGCGTAGAACTTTGATATATAGTTAGTCTTGTTTAGTGGGGCATGAGAAGCACGCCTGAGCGATGGCACTTGTAGTAAGAAAAAAAAATAAACGTGAAATTTAAAAAATAAAGTGTTATGAACTTTTTTCAAAATTAGGGGATAACATCCGTTAGTGGTATACCATAGGAAGTTCCTCAGACAGGGCTACTTTCTTCCTCAGCAAGACCTCATCATAGACGACCAACGAACGATATTCCACATTCCTCCTTTAGATCACATTGAGGTTGGAATCTTGAGCATTTGTCACTGAACGTTGATCGCTTCAACGTTCGATTATTCTGCATGCTGTCCCTGTCTGGTCGAGACATATATCATAGGAGGCATTTTTTTACGCACACGATATTCGACTGTCTGATCCTCCCGACAAAAGGCGATAACTCTCCCCACTTCAGAAAACATGCCAGAGCAGGCAACTGTCATCCGACTTATACTGCGTTCTTCAAAATGTAAATTACGCAAGTAAACGAGCTTTGTCGTTTAATTAAACGTCCAACACGTCGACCATTTCGCTCTAGAAACTCGTAGTAGGCGCGAAGTTAGTCCTGCATAGAACATGTGCTAGGAATGAGTGGTACTGGGAAAAGCATGTGTCGGCTGCGGATGAACTCAACAAGCTTTCATTTATTATAGACCAAGAAATCAGGTCAGGAGAATCCGAATGGATTGCGCGTAAGTATACTGCGCATTTCATCTTTCCCATATGACAAAAGTGTATTGAACACTAACGCGAAGCATACATAGTATATTGCCCCCTAGCTATGGAATTCGGCGCACAACTTATCCTCATGAGCGGCACGACAGCTGCTGAACGCGTTGAGGAATATTCTAATCGTATGGCATTTCTTAAAATGTTCCGTCGATCCCTACATTCCTGACTATTGGATTCGACGAAGAATTTTGATCTTGAACATTTTGAATAGTATGACAACAGGGTGAGATCCGATTTGAGTTTGCTTTGCCATCTCTTGGTGAAAGAAAAATCGCACAACCATCTTATGATGTTCGACATCTGAGCGGATATATATTGCGTATCATGAGATTGTTATGCGATATCCGCTCAGGAATATTACCTCATTCGATGAGGAACACGAGCGTCGTCTACACCCCAGTAACTGAAGTTTCTGAGAAAGGCATGATCCATTATTGGCTATCAATTTGTTATTTTCAGCTATCCTTTTAAAGTTGTTCGCACGGAAAACACTTCGACTTGAAACGTTGTTGAAACGCAAAATTTTATATATTAAAATTCATTATATATTTTTACGCGTACGCATTTATAACTGCCCATTTTTGGTTCGCTATTATTACTGTTATGTTTTCTTTGAATATCGAAAACGAATGCCTTGATCTATTTTGCTGCGAATTCGTTTCATCATTGTGCATTTATTTTCATTTGGATCACTTTCATCACTTTTAACGCTCTCTGTAGCATTTCGCTTCTCGACGGCTTCTTCGAAATTTGGAAACTTATTTCAAAAGAAATTTGAATTTTTTCAAAATAGTTCATAAGTTTCAAAATTGTCCTAAGAGAAATAGTAAAGTAAAAAAACGTTTTAAAATAATTACTTTGCCGTCCAATCAAGGGACAAATTTTCGCCTAGAAAAAATTCACCTTGCAATGTCGAACAACCAAATATTATACTGACGATAAGAAATCGGATAGTGATCATGGCTAAATTTGATATACTGAATTACAGTGAACTAAGTGTAATTCAGTATATCAGATTACACTTAGTAACAATGAAATTAGACGACTGAATTTTTTTTTTTAAATGATACCAAATAGGCGTACGGTTATTAAACGCAGTTTTCATCAAACAAACGAAACTTTACAACAAATGGAAATATTAAAAGTGCTTTTAAGATGCTTGGATGAGGCCATGAGTGAAAATTTTGCTCGTAAATCAATTTCAACTCATTTTGCTCTATCGAATGGAATCGAATCGAATCTTTTGTTTAGTCGATAAGCAAGGACTACCTTTACGACAATCGATTTACTATCGATTATCGATTTGATTTGATATTCGAGAAGACTACTATCGGCTTGAATATTAATATTCGATAAATATGACGGTTGAGAAAAGTTGTGAAGCTCAACCATGTTCAGGTTTTCATGCATTAACGATTGTAAAAAAAACAATAGTTATTCAATAAACAACAACATTCAGAGGTCATTACTGTAGATTGTGAACCGTTACGTAATTGAAAACAGTACGAATAGTGAGAGCTATCGCTGGACCACTCGAATAGAATAGAATAGATGTGGTTGAGACCCGTCAAGAGGTACGAGGAATTTGAAAAGAATGAAGGGGTTACGATCTTCGGTTTTTGAGGGATGAGATCGCCTAAGTAGAAAACTGTCTTGTCACGCTTAGAAGTTGAAAATTTTTTTCAAAGGCCACCATTAACGTTTCAGAAATTCTTGATTTTGTGTTTTGTTCCGTGGCTGACTTCGACACCAAACTGTTTCTGAGCAGAACTCGTCTCGCCTGTGCCACTAGTTTTTGTTGGGGACAGGCTCCTTAAGCGTGTTTTGTTCCGTGGCTGACTTCGACACCAAACTGTTTCTGAGCAGAACTCGTCTCGCCTGTGCCACTATCCTCAAGAACTCTTTACCATATGCGCTTCGAGCTGCCGTCACCTTCTCGCCGGTTTCACCATGTGTTCGCTTCGATAATAACTGAAAAACGGCGAATCACTTACAGACAGTCTATAAGCTCCCAAGACAGCTCTTAAATAATAATAATAATAACAATAATAATAATAATAATAATAATAATAATAATAATAATAATAATAATAAATAATAATAACAGTAAATAATAACAATAATAATAGCAATAATAAATAATAATAATAATAATAATAATAATAATAATAATAATAATAATAATAATAATAATAATAATAATAATAATAATAATAATAATAATAATAATAATAATAAATAATAATAACAGTAAATAATAACAATAATAATAATAGCAATAATAATTAATAATAATAATAATAATAATAATAATAAGGACTAACACAATAATAAGACTTGATAAAATAATCCTAAACTAGGAATTTATTGTGAAGCGCAAAACGAAAAGCGAAGCTCATTGCTGCAAACAAAAAGAGGCCATAGTGACCCTATTGCCTTCTCTTACATCGCGAAACTATCGGAACGAGCTGCTGGAGATGCAAACTAATGAGTCAGAAGCTACAGATTTGGAACATCGCAAATTATAAAGCGCACAACTTCAAGACCCACTTTAACAAACTGTGGCCGACAAATAACCGTCTCAGTAATTTAACTTTTTTAATCAACTCTGATGACAAAATAGCCCGTTGATGATCAAAGCGTGCCTACCGTATGAAGTCAAACAATTACATGGATATAAGATGCATAATTATGCTAATTAATGCATGTGTCATCCATCAGATCAAACAATTCCTTCTTGTCATTGAGATTGAAATCAAAAAGACCTTCAAGTACTGCAGCAGATTGTAACCTCAAATCCATTCAGAGTGATTGATAAGCTCAAAAATTCAAGCGAAAAGCCCTCTACAGGGCGTTACTTGGTGGTTATTTCAACATTGGAGAGTTATTTACGATTGCTTAGATATCTGGGGAGATATTTCTCCCCAAATATTGGGGGATATTTCGAAACTGTAATTGGGGAGATATTTCAGCACTAAGTATAAGGCTTAAAAGTAAGGGCTAGAACGATGGACAACCATTGAACTGTGATATATTGGCGTTTATGATGGCCAGAAAACAGGCTAATGGGGAGCAAATGTTTTCCTTAATATACTGCTCTGTATTTGACCTGACTATTGTTGGGTTGGAGTTTTTTCATCTGATGAAACGCTCGATTTCAAAAATTACCATTCTTTTTGATCAAAAGATTTGCTTCAAGTTTTTCTTTTCTTTTACTGTCTACGCATTTATTTCTTATTGATCAAATATATGATCCGACTCGGATGAAATTTACCCAGACCTCTTTGGTATTTGCATAAAAATTTTATTGCGCCTACGTGTTCCTATTTACTCGTATTGGTGGCATACGTTATGGAATGTGAAATCTAAAATTGTTTGCAGAATTTGAATTCGAAAAAAAAAACAACAACTGAACGACTAGAAAATCAAATGCCATTAAAAATGCTAGAAGACAACAATTCGTCGTTTGGCGTTTAATCGAACTGCTATCGAACAATTTCTTGTTGTGCTTTCATGCACGAATTCACGCTTAAATTTGTGCCATTTAAAAATGTCATTCGAAAACAACTGATCACTGCAAACTTCGTTTGGATTTGGAATCTCGATGAGTATAGATCGGTGTTCTTAATTGCAATTAGAAGAATGTTCCTTCAAGGTCTCATATTTTCAGTTACTTGATTGTTCGCAGCATTACAACAGAGTGGGTAAACGAAGTAGAAAAATCGAAATTTCAAAGTGAAAGTTCAATAGTTGCAAAGCATTTTTGAGCTTTGTGCTTGTCAAGTGATTGTGCCAGCATCCTTCGCTGCTCTCAGTTTTTTGGAATACTGTCAGGTGTAAACGACTAAGGGTTCGGATACAAGGCTCGGGAGAGAAAAATGGTTGACCTGAAACATCTACCTCCCACGCTTCCCTCCCACCCATTCTCAGCCATATGAATCTCATGACACACCCATATTTTTAACGTCCCAATTCTTTTTTTAAAAAATGGACCAGACCGCTCAATTTTCCCATCAGCCTCTTAAAAAAACTGTCTTATATTTTGGGACAGTAACTGTACTGCTTGCCTGACCTCATTAAAGTATTCCACCCTTGCCATATGCTCAAGGAATGTGACAGAATTACTTGCGAAAAATATAAGAGGTCTACCTATCAAAAAACTTGTGAGAATGAATGTTTTCCTTAATATACTGCTCTGTATTTGACCTGACTATTGTTGGGTTGGAGTTTTTTCATCTGATGAAACGCTCGATTTCAAAAATTACCATTCTTTTTGATCAAAAGATTTGCTTCAAGTTTTTCTTTTCTTTTACTGTCTACGCATTTATTTCTTATTGATCAAATATATGATCCGACTCGGATGAAATTTACCCAGACCTCTTTGGTATTTGCATAAAAATTTTATTGCGCCTACGTGTTCCTATTTACTCGTATTGGTGGCATACGTTATGGAATGTGAAATCTAAAATTGTTTGCAGAATTTGAATTCGAAAAAAAAAACAACAACTGAACGACTAGAAAATCAAATGCCATTAAAAATGCTGGAAGACAACAATTCGTCGTTTGGCGTTTAATCGAACTGCTATCGAACAATTTCTTGTTGTGCTTTCATGCACGAATTCACGCTTAAATTTGTGCCATTTAAAAATGTCATTCGAAAACAACTTGTGAGAATGTTAACAATCGAAGTTGTCTATTCCAGCGTGTATGGTAGATAGTCATTAAGGCGTGGGGGTAAATTATTCCAGCAGTCTGTTTGTAAATTATTCCAAGACTGTTGCAGTAACAAGGAAAACTAGCCGATAAAATGAAGCTAAATGGACGAAATTTCCTATGGAACGATGCTCTTAGCGATATTTCATAGCCATTTTATCAAACCAGTGCAGTTTCAGCTGTGCAACTCGCGATGCACTTTTCGGCCCCATATTTTTTTCGGAAATATATAGCTGTAATCGGTGCAATTACAGTAGGTCGTCTAATGCACTGAAAACATATGGCAAATAAGCCGTGATCAATTGTGCGTGTTACTCGTAAATAACATTTTGGCATCGTATCTGAAGCCTCATCTTATAACGAGCCTTGAAACGCATTTACGGAGCTTTCCGATTGCGAGATAACATGCAACAATGCGGCGTGTGCTACGCGTATAGCACAAGTTACACGTCAAGTGACGTATTTATGGAATTTTAAACTAAAAAGCGTTCGATGTTGCGTACGCCTCCAGCCTTCATCAGATTATCACATGCAATGTCCGGTATGCATGTGCACGCTCAGAACAATAGGCGTATCATCGCTGTCGAAGGCAACTTTATGTGCGCTCATCCACTTCCGTATTTGTTGATTTCAGCATGAGTTTAGGCTGTGGAGTTTCGAGTTCGCCTAATGGGTATCGACTCGTTCGCCTGAAGTTTAGAAATTCCGTCTAATTGCAGTAAATCAAATTCAGCTTTTAATCTTGAACTCGAAGCGTATGTAGAGCTATTTCAAGAGCGCAGAAATGTAAAGGCTCATGATGCGATGCGCACATGTTTGTGCTTGACAGACAACCCAATAGGAAGACTCACTTTCAGCCCTTTATCTGTGCGACGAAACAACAGTCAGAACACTGCCAAAACCTTTCGCCGTTAGACGCCATCATCAGCTGGCGGAATGGTGCACGTTGAAGCAAAAAAAGGCAAAAAGTATCTGCGTTGTCGAGACTCACTTTCAGCCCTTTATCTGTGCGAGGGGGGGTGGGGGAGTGGTGGACGAAATCAATTAATTAAGGCAGTCGACACAAATTATGAGCTAAACAAAGTGGTATTAGTAAAACTGCATGTTAAACCTGAAAAGCGAAAATGGGAATTTTGTCATTACCTCCAACATACGTCTCCTCTGTGCACATAACTACTGCATTTAATGTCCCACCATCCCGAATATGACAGAAAAAATGCCCCTCCTCTTTATACAAAAAATTTCTTCTTTTAAAAATGCGATAAAACCAATACTACCGATGCCATACCAAAAGAGCCGACACGTTTGAAAAAAATATCTTTCCCTTCCTCTCCCCATTGTAGAAACCACAACTTCATTGTCCGTTAGGTGCTCTTTGTTCGAGATGATGCAGTAAATCAAGGACATATCCATTTTTGCATAAGCCTGGCTTTACAATAGTGAAATTGGGAGAATTATCAGTAATTAAATTCGAACTCGCTCGATTGGGAGGTGAAATGTTTTTAGTGGAAGCAGCTCATGGCTAACTGAAAAGCGGTTGGCTATAGAGCAATAAGCTTGCGATTCGACTGCGTACTCCTGTTGCCGTTACGTTGGATATGTGCAAAGAATTCCGATATGTATGAATCGATCTTTCATGGATTGTCCCTCTTCGTAATGACAGGTAGATTAGGATTCATTCAAGTGGAACCAATCGTTAGAACAATTTGAGCTTGCAAATTTAAGCAAGTACATGTTTCTCATATAGAGAAAGCAATACGTGATATATATGTTATGCAGCTGAGAAATAGTAGATGCGTCGTTGCTACGTTGACAAGTGCAAAGGACTAATGAAAGAAAGCAGTCTATTTTCCGTCAAGCTTCTATTAGCTAAAGTGAGCATATTCAAACGATTTCCGAAAACTTACTTCTTCTATGCAAGCAGGAATTGTGTGTATTCCTTGGAAGCAGTGATAACGCACGGTGAAAATTTAGGTGGGATGTGACGTGTGTAAAGTTGGAGTGAGAACTAGAGGACGTAAGTCGCATACTTCTTAAAGGTAAATGGCAAATCGAAAGCCAACGACACTCGTCGTATTTTTCCGTATAGGTCGTGTAACGCGTAGAAGCGCTTATTCGCGCGTAAGCATCCAGCATATAACGAATACTTTTTGAATGAACATTTTGATGATGATGCGTCTTACTTTTTGAGCATTCTGAATGGTTTTGAATGACTTTAAATGGAACGCATCTTAAGCTTTCCACATTTTTCCGCGGTCTTATAGGTCTATGTTCGTATGACATACATACAAGCAATCTCCCTACGCTCTAGCCTTCGAACGTACATAACCCAAACTTTAATGTGCATGACGATGGTCACATACAGGGTTCAAGCCGCACATGGACGCCATTTAATCGCTCTCTCCCTTCACCAAAAAAAACCTTATTTGTTTGTTTCCTTTCTTTAGTTATTTATTCAAAAGCGAGAATGTTGCCGTTGGTTGCTCGCGAAATTCAAGGTTTTTTTTTTTTAGAAATGACTGGTTTGTTCGGATTTACGACTTGCGTAAAGCTTTGGCTGATATCACCCACGTAATTTTACCAAACGCAGTGGCCCACAGAACTTGGTCAGCGAATTGTTGGTCGGCAAGAAAAAGAAAAATTTCCACAAGTTACGCGAGAAGACCGCGTATGTATTGGTTGAGGTTGAGTCCGTTTATTAGCTTAGTGTTTTCGACGCAGTCTATGATGACAAACCACAAGCAGATCGCAGAACTCTGTTACGCAGACAGACGTCAAAATGCGCCTTTAAATTAAATATACCGCTTTGCTCCCGGTCATTACGGTCATTAACACGGCGTCACTTTTTACAGGTAAGATCACTTTACTTACGGAGACGAGATGAAACAAAAGCGTTGAACATGCTGTTATGCTTAATCACAAGTGAAAATAAAGTGTAGACGTCGAACGCACTTCGGTAGTAGCTGGTAAAAAAGTTCTTTTTTAAAATCCATAAGAATGGCGCTGAAGTTGAATTTTAAGCATCACCAGCTGCAGTATAACTGCCTAGTGGTGGCGTCCGTCTCCGCATGAGCTAACTGATAGGAGATCACTCATTGGATCTGTACAACAACTTATTGCGATCCACGTAGAAAGTGGAATTCTTGACAAGTTTAGTTCACTGGAGATTTATTTAGGCTATGATTGCAAGACTCGGTCTTGAATATCTATCGTTTCTCTAAGTTCTCGAAATGATCATCTATGATCATCAATGTCACGCGGTGGTCCCGTCGAGACTCATTTTGCCACTTTATGACATTTAAAATAAGGTAATGCGTTTTGCGTAAAACAGTTCGAAGTTCACATTTTGCTTCCGTACCTATGAATGGTGCTGTACCCCCCTAAATCTCATGGCACTTATCTATGCTGCGGAGTTGATTATTTGATATTTTCAAAACCAATTTCTACGCTAGCTTCGTTCCAATCTGAAAAAGCGTTAAATCCTTTCAGCGAGCCATTCAACCTTAAACAACTTGGAGCGTAACCATGGTAAGTTCATAAAAAAAAAAACGTGTGAATAAATAAGAGATAAGAAACAGAGAACGAGGCGAGCGATCCAAATGTCGAAAATTTTGACATCTACGGATGGCTTCTAATGGATCAGGGAAGAATCCGAACGCTGGAAGGCTGTGGAACCAGTAAGCAGTCAACTCAGTCAAAGTACGATTAAATTGATTTTGGCTGTCGTCGGTGCCCAAAAATGTTGATTGTACGCATTGATGAATTTAAATTTGAAATCGCAATGTGCCAACATTACGTTTGCCCATATATATTGATCCTTTTCGCTTGCCTTGCCTATCCCAATTTCAGCTCAGAAAACGTTGAATTTTAAGAACTATGCTCTAGGGCCAACTTAAAAGCAGCTCGTTGACCCTTGTAGCAAAATTTGTACGTCATTAAAGCGGATAAAAATTTGCATGAATTTCGTAACCTCTACTTTCCACCGTTTAAGTCGCAAAAAGCAAAAAATTCCTCAGAATAGATTTGTACGAGCGCTCGGATCAGTGTTGCAGGCGTCTTAAGGGAACAGTTGGTCTAATGGATGAACCACGAAAGCGCATGTGCTAGCATCCAATTGTTGGGCTTTAGCAATTGGTCTTCTAGTAGTCCGGACCAATACAAATGTGAACGCTTTCAGCTTGCTTTATTGCGAACGTTCTGGTTTACAGTGGCGTTGTTAAGGGCACAGCCGTCTATGAGAACAAACAAAGCGAAAAAAGCGGAAAAATGCAAATCGCATTCAACAAAAATCGACTAAACGCTTTCCGCAAAACGAAACAACTGATGATGATTTCGGTGGAAGGTTTGAGAATTCAAAAGGTCAGCGATGAAGAGTTTTAAAAGGCGTTCATACTTATGGCATATTATTGACATAAGCTGAATTAAGCTTGGAAATGGATTTCCATTTCAGGAATGGATATCAATATTAAAAATGGATATCAATTTTAGGAAGGGTTATCAATATCGAAACAAAAAGTTACTATGCATAAAGTTTGAAGATTCTCGTTAGGACGCCTAGAATTAAAGAGCGACAAAGTACTCAAATATATGAAATTTATTCATCTCAGGAAATTACATTTGGATATCTCTGGACAGAGATAATGCAACGGCAGAATTTCGTGCATGCATAAAACATGTAAATGATATGATCAGTAGAAGTTTAACAAACTAATTGACTATCAGATCAACAATAACCATGCGATACTAAAAAAAGGCAACCATTCCTTTGTCCCAAAAAGTAATTGCTCAGCGCTTCACGCTTAGCTCAATCTAGTTCATGACGAAGGCAGTCGGAAAATCTGCTCGTATTTGATCCGATCAAAAATTGCATGACCAAAAATGAGCTCAGCGAACAGTTGCTCATAAAGAACTTACAACAGCAGCCAAAATAGAAATCGCAATAGTTGCGAGTATTAGGACCGCAATCGTGAAGTAGGCAATCGGTCGAGAGTAAGCCGTTCGCGTAGGCATCGTTGTCGGTTGATGACGCTCCACCGAATCGAGGGGAGGAGTCATGCTGTCGTTTTATTCCTTTGCACCTTTGAAGGTGAGCAAGATTTCGAAAACGATAGATCGCTGTTGCGCTTTTTTACCGATTCCTTCAAAAAAACTTTTTTAAAAAATCTAACCGCTTTTGCCGTATAAACTAACGCGACAAAAGAGAACATCGGCGAACGCATCACAAAATCTCCATAGCATTTCGGCATTCTTTTGGATAAACTTTAAAACTTGAGAAAAAAACTTACATTTCTTAAGCATCAGCGATAAAGGGCCAAACTTTGCATGATGAGCACAATAATTATGAGGCTTTGGAATTTTCATCAGCAACTAGATGCTTTTGCTAACTTTTTTTTGTTGCTGCAGTCAAGCGTTTACATTTCAACGCGCTTAAGCGAAAGTGGCCTTCAAAAAGAGCTTTTAAAGCCCCCTATATCAATCAGTTACCGCCGAAAATCTACCAAATGACTTTTTAGAGACGTTGCGGCTCAAAACTTCATGATTCGGGACACGTCGACATGCTTGCTATCAAATCACAAACGGCGATACACAGACACGGCACATTTTTAAAAATATATGCCGTGGGCGGTAAAATGTCAGGCGCGATTTTTGAATAAAACTTAAGAAGATATATGAAGTATTTAGAAAGAGCAAGAGGAACAGCTTAAGCTTATGCGTAAAGATTACGTGTATAGCCACTGGCGTCTAGACGATACGTACGTGATTTTTTTAAAGGAAAATGCGATAGTGTACTGGGGTCGTCAAGGAGGGGGAAGGGTAGATCTCTCCGATGCTCTTCTGGTCGCCGTTTAGAATTACGTCAAGTTAATAAATTTTTTAAAACCCATTTATGTCAAACTAATTACTCTCCCGAACTTTAGGGAAAATGTGGTCCTCTTTCAGTAGAAGAGAATTTTCCCAAAAAATTTCGGAAGAAAGCGATCATTTTCTTAAACAGAATTTTCAATCGGCCTTACCCAACCTCAATTAATCTCAATCTCTTCTTTTCTGCAACTGTAAGAAAACAAGCTACTTATGGTCGTTTGTGCAACTGCTTCATTTTAGTGCTAAATCACCTCTTATGTCTCACTTCATGATAGCCCGAATCGAGACAACACAGATAACACTATCTCAGTTTTCTTCACCGTTGCAGTACAAATATAAGACAATGAATGCTCATAGACTCATGAGGTCTTATAAAATTAAATTTTTAGCTGCGAATCATTTTGTGACTACCTTTTTTGTTGTACAAGAGTGTGCCATTTGTGCTTGTCCAAATCAGTAATGAAAATTGCACAAAGCGGTCGTCTTTTGAAGGTGTCTGTTTCGAGTTATGGTCAAGTACCGCTTATCCGCACTTCATCTCGCATATTTGGCATGAATGCCTTCTGTTGTTATCGACTCATTATGGTTGCTGGTTTACCTTCATGTCATGTTGCGTTTTTATGGTCCACATTCTTTCGTCTTCTCAAATAACCGGTTTCAGCACTAGCAAACGATTGGCAGGTTTGCTTAAGGCCAACGCTAGAAGGTGGATATAAACACTTTACTCGACCTCTTGGCGTCTCGTGCCATCAGCAAAAGCACGACAATTGCGCAGTTAGGAGAACGCTACACCGCTACACTAGACATGTATCGACGGTGTTTGGAACACAGAAGACAGTGAAATGACGCTGAAGAATTATTGGCATTGAGCAGGAAAATGATGAAATTATATAGGCGTACGCAAGAAAGAATTGCGCGAATTAGTGTACATTGGTGATCCGTGGGTAAGTGGAAGAAGAAGACTCGAAAGCAAACAGGGAAGATCTTTTGACAATGAAGGAGAGGGTTTTTTCCTTTTTTTTGTTTAGCTGAGGGTCTGAAGGCTAGGGTATATTGTATCGACCAAGAAACTTAAAGGCCACAACCATCTCGTTTTTCTTTGTTGTTTGTTCGTTTAAGAGATATGACAAAAACTATATAAAAACTAGAGTTTGCAAAAACTGTATAAAAATTATCTCCACAAAATGTCCTGTCCTCCTAAGGTTGAAATTACTTAGGGCTTCGATGTTAACCGAGCGAGGAGGGTGTGGCTAAGATATGGATACACCGTAGAGTCGGTTGGTCGATGAACCGAGTAGACTGACGAACAAGAGAGAGTGTATGAACGAATGAATGAATTTATTGAGATTTAGTTGCACTTTTACAAGGTTCAATCAAAGAAAAAAATATTTCAGAGAGAATTCACATTCCCAATGGAAAGCTGGGAAAGAAATATTTTTGAGGCAAAACGATGTAAGAATGGGAAGACTGTGTGAATGATTTTAAAAAAATGTTCACTGTGAATGTTTGCCAACGTTAGGCGATGACGGCACCTTTCAACACACCGAGAATTTGCTTATTTCCTACAGAGGTTGTTGCATTAGCGTATTTTTCAGTTGCGGTTGCCGACCACTGGCTTCTCCCTATAGCACTAGAGGTTTGGCTTTTTCAGACTTCGAAAGTGTTCAGTGTTAAGAAAGTGCAAAAGCTGATCACTTCCGGCTACGTATATCAGCCCGTACTCAATGCGGCTCATATTTACGCACGAGTCCATGCCTTTTCATGACACGCGGTTCGATCTTCCATCGCATAATATTTGCCGCAATTAAGAGAACAGACCATTCGTTGTCTCGTTTTGGGGTGTCGGTAGAACAATTTGATTTATAGGTTACAGGAAATGAACGACCACCCGTTTCAATGCGTGAGTGAATCATTCTACCGAAGTCTCTCATGACGAGGTGTAACTGTGTAGTGGATCAGTGAGTACAACTCTCGCGTGGCATATGAGAGACTCGGTTTCAGCTCCCAGTTGCTCTATAACGATTTCCACTACTAGAGGTGACACAGTTTATATCATTGACGAAATAACCTCCAACAATTTCTTGGTTTAGCTCGGTATCGTGCTGTTGATGAAACCTTCGAGACCAAAAAAATTGATATACGATTGGATTAACAGAGCGGTCGGTCCTACGATACGGTTTGGTATAGCGTTTGGCGATGAGCCTGCTGTCATGTGCATCAGTTAGACAACCGAGGATACGTAGCTATCCTTCAGCCGGCAACGCTTTTGGTAAGCCCATGGGAATATGCCGATTTTGTAGCATACCAAAACATTCATTCATTTTTTTTCCTTGCCATTCTTCCAAAAGAAGATGTCATCGATGTATCTACGATTGGAAAACCTAAGTATTCAATCTTTTTCTATCGGATACGTGAAAGCCATAGTCGTAATCGTTATCAATTATTCATGAAAACTGATAAAATTATTAATAAAAAACTATTCGACGTCGAAACAACAGAATGCCGAATTTTGTGGCATATTTACTTTCGAACATTTTCGAAAGGATCTCTCTCTCC
>JPKZ01002808.1:772585-801613 GCA_000803305.1 Toxocara canis | reverse complement strand
GGCAGGACGGCGGAAAAAATAGAGGGAGATTCTGCGCTTTATTCGTTAGTAACCGCTATAAAATCTAATATGGTGCTTGCACCATTACTGATAATCACATTAAGACGCTGGACAAAAGTCGATGGTTTGGACTTAAGAAAGTATTTTATGAAAATACTCATCAAAAAATTTGCCAATTTGTTTTCGAGGCGAAAAAAAGAGAGAAAATATAAACATTAGAGAGGAAACGCTAGCCATAAAAAAAATAGATCCATACGAAAAAAAAAGAGAAACAATTGAAGTCATTTACTCAAAAGAAAATAATCATAGAAAAATTCGACTACGTCGAAAATTTGGGTCGCGTTCTTTACCAATGACATTCTGGTAAATAATGATCGTTATCCGCATAGAAGCGTTATTCAGTTGAGGTAACTCATTATTATTCGATTAATTATTGTTCGAAAGTAAAATCGGTTTCTACAAAATATGTTCTGAAAAAAGAATTCCATACTCGAGTGATATTATTCTGAAAGAAATGGAAATAGCATGATCCCATACTCGAAGAAAATGTCATGAACTTAATCTTTTCTCACCATTGTTATTCATGGAACCCAGTACTGATAGTAGCAGAAGATGGTATTAAGCGAAAAAAAAGAAAAGGAACTTTCTTCGTTTTATTTAAAAACTTCGAAAAAAAACTTTTGAGACTTCGAAAACTTTTAAACTTTAAAAAAAACTTTAAAAAAAAACTTCGAAAAAAAAAAAGAAAATGGTGAGACGAAGTGATGTAAGCGTTGAGAAGAGAACGGCGATAGTTTTCTATGGTGGATAACACATGTCAGTGAGTCTCTGCTTGTTTCTGTCGGTTTCTTGGATGGTTTTAACCGAGGAATCAGTAAAGCTACAGCTAAGAAATTTATAAATGATAATCTGCAACCTTTGACCCCCATTATCTTCGATTTCAAACAAGCTCAGCAAAATACTGCATTCAGGGGGAAGAGAGAGAATGAGGGGAGAGAAATTGCACCCCTTTGAAGATGTTAAAAAATTCTATACATATTATGACCGGTCAGATTGTACACCTACTTGGCGAACTGATTCGAAGTGAAACGAATCTTTAGTAGCACACAAGCTCAAGCGATTGGGTCGAAAAAAAATTTGAATTTTATTATTTTTGAACGACTTACAAAACCGGTTACTGTGGCAGGTGAGTACACACAACTTATATTGTGCTAGCTTTTTTGCGCGCATTCCCTTTTGTGTTATGAAAAACAAAAGGCATTTAAGCATGCTCTTCCTGGTATCTTTTTTTCGCGAGGATACAAATTACTTTAGAGTCAGCGCAAAGTAAATTGATTAGTTTACGGAATGGATAATTGAGGGCGCCAGAGCATTTGAAGGAATCCAAAAGTAGGACCTCAAATTTTGAGAAATATTTCTGAAGAACAGAGGAAAAAGGGAAGAAAGAAAAAAACCTAACGAGCAGTCAACTATCAAATTGACTTTTAATATGGCTTTCGTCATAAACATTCAATGAACTCATTTCACTTCGACAGCAGCGATTTCATTTATAAGAGCTGTTCAGCGAGCCGACACTGCGCCGAAACAGCTATTCAAAAACTTCATCTACGAATATCAATCAGGTAGCAACAGTTACCAAAATATTTCTTTACAGCCTTTGGCGTTGTTAAAATTGGTATCCATCAAGGTGGGATTTTTCCAGCACTTCTGTTTGCTTTTTTCGTTGTCTCTTCTCAAATCACCCGTCAACCTAAAAGGCAAATTGGCAATGCATGCGGATGACACCCGAAGTATTGTATTCGTGTCGCCCGTATGAATTTCAGAAAGTGAAGGAAGCAGTGAAAAAAAGGACCTAATGAAGGTCAAGGAGCTTTTGGCTTCGGTACAAATGAAACTCAACCAAATCAAAACAACTGTCATCAACCAAATTCGACACTAGTTAACAGCTAACCAAACTTCATCAAGAGAGACTTGCGATCTTCGAGATTCTGGAAGTTGACTTGGTTAATAGCGATTGCAGTTAGCGAACGAATAACGGCAAAAATATGGCTTCTCGAGATCATTTCGAAAAAATGAATAGAACTCGAATATTAAAGTGCAATATCAATGACCGCGTCTATGAAAGAGCTCAACTTCATGCAAAAAAAAATCAATAATGCTATTCGAGTAATTTTTAACCGACGCAAAATTCGATCATGCCAAGTCGTTCTGCAAACGGTTCAAATGGGATGAAACCCTCTTATAGCACGTGCCAAGAAGCATCAGCTATCAGAAGTACGAAAAGAACATTGTTTGACTGAAAAGTCGAAAATAACTATTGGAATGAGGAGATTCAGTCATCGCGCGAAAATTTTCATAAACCATGCTCGATGGACCACATTTCCTCAAGTCTTCAGCTTTCCCTCACCACTATTATGTCTGGCATTGCTTTGTTTCTCTTTTGCGTCCTATGCGATATTGTTTGGCCATTCACTTGACTGGTTTTCCACGTTGACTTCCTCAATGAATTTAATATTCCCGTTAAAGGTATGCCATGCCCATTATGAAAAAGAAACAAACAATTCAATTCACTACAGTTCAAAGTCATCACTGTTATTGTAGAGAGTGGTCTTCTATATTGACTTCCTCAAGACTTATGTAATCAAAACGCCATGTGCTATGCTTAGTTTGCGTGCTGTCAAAATTGCTGTCAAAATTGATTTGTCAGAGCTCGCCATATCGTCTGAATAGATTATAATTCTTTGGACGATAATACTTACAATCACCGGTTGCAATAAAAAAACGACGATTTTTCTGGAAACATCTCGTTAATAAACTCTCAACTAGGAAGTCGGTAAGTAAAACTGGGTAGCACTGCCCTGGAACTGAAAATCACTGTCAGGTGAAAGAAAAAAACGTCATCAAAAAAGCAACGGAAAACACTCAACTATTGCTTTCAGCGGTCACGATGAACATAGGGAATTTTCATCGTCGGCCTATCTCTAGTCGAAAGACTAAAACGTATTTTTTTCGGAAGCGTAAAATTCACGCATTAATCTTTTCCGAAATTACAATTACTTTTTCAAAATAACTTTTCCAGAGTTTTTTTCCAATTACAAGGTGCGATGTGCATTTTTTCCAGTGGAGTAACTCTTCCAAACCTCAAAATTTCCAAGATTTTTCTTTTCCAAACTCACAAGGTGCAGCCAAGAAGAAGCAAAACTACGATCTCTGCCTTCTTCTACCTTTACTCACTTGTCGAGATTGCACAACTACGCCTGCTTACCTATAGGAGCCACACCTAGTTGTCTTTTCTCGGCGAAAGTGCTGCCGAGTGAAGTACAGTGAGGTTTTGCCCTATGACCTTTTGGCCATAATCCCCTCCACAACCAGCTTACTTCTCACGGAAATCACAGCTTCCCGCCAAGGTCGGAGCTGGAGCCAAATTTCCCGAATATCAGAGCTGGGGCTGGAGCTTCATGCTTTAAAGCGCTAAGTCGGAGTCGCAACTAGATTTTCTGAGATTCGAAGCTACGGCTACTCTTTTCGAAGACCGGAAGAGGGGGAGGGGGGAGAAGGTAGGTTTTCCTGAAATCGAACCCGAAGCCAGAACATTTATCATCTCTCTCGCAATCCGTACGGATGTCGACCCACTTTAACCAAGTTGCGCATTCCTTCCGATCTCATTGATAGCATACAGTAAATGAAATTTAACAGTTATCAGAGCATGTGCTTACTGCACACTATGATAAAAACGTTCCTTCACTGATATTTTCTTATGCAAATCGCCAGCTTCATGCATCAAACTCAAGCTGAGTTTGGCCTTATGTTGTTTGACCTAGCTGCGCATCTTATCAGCACGAAATGCGGTATTCATAAGGAAGCTTTTTATTGCTGCAGGCTACAAACAATATGATCAGTGAGCGGATCCGACGTGCTCCTGCAAGTTGACGTCAGTGAAAGAGGACGTTTCACAGTGAACAACAGTTGGAGATGGGCAGCCGGCCGGTGTTATAGCAGTGCGTTTGAGAAACGGACAGTTGTTACGGCCGGGGGGCCACAACTTGAAGTGCTGAAGCAGCCTTTCTGCGGTCTCTCACCTCCACTCTCCATCACACGTAAACTTGTCAATATTACTATTCGACCGTCATGTTGCTCACAATTTTGCTTCATACTATCATATGTGCAACACTATTTCGAAGTGATGCACAAAATTTGGAAAAATCTCGCTCCGTCTGGGTGGAACAAGGACTTATTCGTGGAAAAATTTACAAAATCGGCGACAATTATATGCAAATATTCCGTGGTATTCCATATGCTGAACCACCTATAGGCAATCTACGATTTCGTGTGAGTATTTTCGTTCTTCGCGCCTACCCGTTTTTGGAACGATATTTAAAATAGGCTGAAACAAAGCGATTATGACGATGCTATCTAATACAGCAAGTTTATGTTTGCTTTTTTTTTTTACTCTCACTGTTTTAAACTTTAAAATGTCATATATTTTACATATCTTTTACGCATTCACTTCATATGGGCGTTTTTATTTAAAGTAACAACGTTGCGCGCCATTTGTTTCTTTCGTCGTCTTCACTGTGTACAAATTTATAAACTAGACATGGAAGCAAGTCATGTTGACCAGAGACAAGGTGCAATTGTCATCAAAATTTTCAAATTTTGCAAATGCAAGATCCTCTTTAGATGCAACAAGTTGCAAAGCGTATCGAAAAAATAGCGCCAGATGCATTTTCCTTAATCATGTTTTTTAACGATACAATAAATGCCCGTAAATCAAATTAAGAGAATGCTTAGCTACGTGCAAACGTTCGCTTCACCTTGCTCAATCGTCGATCAAACAAAATTTTGATGTGCATTATAATGTGACCGTATTGGGCAATTTCTTTACGAGAAATTGTACCGTTAACGACCGCCTCCTTCCCGTTTGATTTTACGGTCAATTTTCCTCAATCACAAATATCTTCTCCGGAAATCCATATTTCGAACGGTCATTATTGCATCATGTAGTTTGTACTTTTCGTGTTTTCATTTAATTCCAAGAATCGAATGAGCACTTTTTTCGTTGAGATTCATCACTTTTGCCTTATTATTTTCTGTGAGCGATAACTCATTCTTACATCCCGGAAACGTTCTCAATTATTTTTTTTAGAGGGCTGGTGGGCGGGGGCAGAGAGGGGGAGCCGTTGCAATGCAATAGATCATGCTCGCCGCATTTCAAAGCGGAAACGTTTCTTGTTCAAGAATTGAAAAAAGGGGAGTAGTAAGACATATTTATGTATAAAACTGCATACGTAATACAGACATAACGAGCCTACGAGTGCATTAGCAAAAAGCGGAAGCGCGTTAAAATTATACAGTAGACGTGGGACGTTGGAGCAATGAAGAAAGTTTTTCTCTTTTTTTTGCAGATCACTAGTAAACGTTAGACGGAGTAAGTAGCATACTAAGTAGCATACCTAGCACTCAATATCAGTGCTTGTGTGGTTGCTATTTGCCATCAATCTACTGAAAAAATTTTTCCGCGGTACAATTGGCCCCCCCCCCCCCCAACTTGAAAACTTGGTGACACTGTTTCATTTTTTTAAAAAATATATTCAGTTTATGTGTTGAAAACCGCAGCCGTTTGTCCAACTTACTTTTATAGATAGGTAGAATCTGGAATCGAACGGACTGAATGGAATTTTTTATTTAGTTGGCAAGCAAGAATCACTTACTTGTCTTTACGGGAAAATAGCAAGAGTGTCGATTATTCGAGCTTGAACGTCGACAAAAAAATAGTTGCAAGAGAAAAATATTCAAGTATCAAGAGGAATCTTTTCAAGATTTTATTTATTTAATTAAATGAAAGCTGAGTAATATTTGCCTTTTTTTTGAATCATATCTGTTCGCCACCATTTTCATTCAGACAACAACATTTCCACTTATAGTACAGTCGGCATAACAACGAAGTTATATGATGTTCTTATGCTTAACACAGGCGGCATAACTTATCGCTTGTGTTAAGAAAAGAACAAAGTATTTATACAAATTCGTCGCGTTTTTTTTCGCACACAGTATACAATTTTTTTATTCTCATTTACTTTCCCTATTTTCTGCATTAATAAGTTATCCATCGAAACTGGAACTTGAGCATCTATGGTTTTTGAGCATTTAAATGTTGAACAAATGCGAATAATATTGAAAAGAATAAGAATTGGATCGATTGAATAAAAAACGATATTTAAAAAATATAATACGATTTATAACGACTGAAGTAGCGATATTCAACATTTTTAGAAATGCAAGCATCTAATCGTCTTAGTGATTCAATTAAGAAGTACAGCTTTTTATTGGTAATTTATTTACTATTACTTAATTAAATGATAGACATTTCTAATAAGCGATAAGCAAGAGCTCTCTTGTCGAAAAAGAACGCCAGAAAGGTGTATTAAAGGAGTTCAGAAATAATTTTGTATGCTTGCCAATATTGTCGAACATTTTAACAATAATGCTTGCTTTAAAGATTTTTTTTGTAAACTTTAATAGTCGATTTTACTCTAGTGGGCAGAATTCGGATACAAAATTTTTTATTGAAAATTAATTTATTTTTTTTACTGTTGTTTAATTTATTTTTGTTGTTTCAATTAATTAAATTGTTTTTGTTATTTTGTTAATTAATTAATTTTTGCTGTTTAACAATTAATTAATTAATTGTTTCCTAACTAAGTATTTGTTAGTTTTGTGTTCTAATTTATGACGTGAAATAAAAAAATATTATGCATGAAATATTATGAAGTAATAATGAGACCAAAATTGTTCTTTAAAAATATTTTAAAAGTTACAATCTCGGCAGCGCTATTTCAGTTGCACGAATGAGAATGAAATTTTGCTTAAGAAAACTAAATGCGTTAGCACGTAGACAATTTTGCGATAATTAATTACTTGAGACCACTATCTCGGCCAATATCTTCGTGGAAATTTGATTTAAAGCTGCGATCTTCTAAGAGGCAATTTATCTGAATTAATGAAGGTATCAGTGAACGAGTGCTTCAATAAATGAAGGCGCCAATAGGATTGTCGGACAAAAGAAGGGTATTCACACTTGAAGCATCGATGGATATCCGAGAAACAACGATGCAAGAAACCGTCCGCGTAAAACAAGTCAAACCTTACTATCACCTAATCACAATACAAATCAACCCCCTATGCGAAGTTGTGCAAAGCAAAATATCATGGCTTAAATGGAGTTAGGAAAATCTATGTTATCCGTGTTGCATAATGGTAATATGCACGCAAATAAATGTTTATGATAGCAACACAAGTGAAAAGTGAAGGGAGCCTCATAGAGCAGGAGTCGATATCAATTCGCAACGTAATTTTTTTGCCCTCGTATAACAAGATGGAAAACACAGGCATGAAATAGGTGCCAAATCATCACATGCAAAATGTACGGCAATGGAAATTTCGCGGTGCTTCATGGGAGGCGTTAACTGAGTGAGCACTAGCGTTTCGCTTCCCGGTCAGTCACTCGCTAAGACGTAAGGCGAAGGGGTCCTTTGGGAAGAACACCCGAAGCGTGGCAAGCAGGCAAGCGCAGCTAATCCATTCGGAACAAATTTAGTTTGCTTGCAGTGTTTTGTTTCAGTACATTTTGTGCCGCGAAAACAACCGTTTTTTGCTGATTTCACTAAGTGGCCAGCAGGCTCGTATGCGAAATGTACTGTTGTGTTTGGCGAATGAATAGAATGGAGAGAATGCTACCAGAAGAAAAAAGAGAATTCGAACTGTTAACAACAAATTTTGATGTCACAGTAATACGGTGATTCGTACCGAACAGACATGTGAATTTTCGCTTGTCCCTTTCCGTACGGGAAAATACCCGAACTGAGGGATAGTTGAGGTGCATGAAGGAGAGGAAGGGAGAGGAAAGTGGCTAACAGAATATGATACGTTCATATTTCCAGCCGTCTAACTAATGCATACCGTACAACAAAATACAACAACAATAATGGTCTTAAATTTCGTTCTGCATAAGTGCTTTTTTTAGACAGCTTAGACTAATTTATATGCTTCATTCGTCGAATAACCTACGCGCTCCTCACCTTGAGGGCAGTGAACGAAATATAAACGTATCCGGGATAGAAGCAAATCGAAAACGTAAATTAGTTCCAAAATATTTGCGCATATGGCGAGCGTCTTATGCTTTCCACTTGCTGTGACGGCTAGAATATTCTCCATGTGAGTTCCGATGGTCACCTTCAACTTCATGGATTTATAGGCTTAAATGTCAGGATTGTAAGAAAACATCAAGCAGAACGCGTTTTAGGCATTGCGATCAACCAGAATAAATTGTGAAGGCGTCAGCTAAGTTTTAAGAAAAAGTTGTATCGTTTCTCAAATATCCTATTCAAATTTGCTTTTCTTGTTACGCTGAATTGACTATACCGACCAATGAATATCGCCTACGCACCTTCTCCCCTCTCTTCCTCCCCCTCCCCCCCTCGCCCTTCGCCCATTAGTCCAAACAACCTTTGCATACGGAGCTCCCATTGAATAGATTTTTCCTTCACCGCTACTCAAATTGCGCAGCAAGCACATTTGAAAAGTTAATTTGCAGGCAATTCAATTGCGAAAAAATTGTCTCATGTGTGCAAAGGATTTTTTCAAATGTCTTGCCGACTCGATGAAATTCATCTCACGATTGCAAAAGGCACAAACGCCTCTTTCCTAATGCTTTTGTATTTTAGAAGAGAAAATGTTACAGCATCAATCGCTGTATTCGCCATTACTTAATAAGCGTTCATTTAAAAGCATTATACTTTTTTACTCGACAGAGTGCCTTAGTTATTTTCTTGTTCCACAATAAACACAATGAGACACCTGTAAAAAAACATTTCGTGTTTTTTCTTCTTAATTTCTTAAGACGATTTTCTATTACATTTGTTTTTTATTTGTTAGTTTTTAAATGTTTTTTCATCTCTCGCCAAAGCGGCATTATTGGTGCGACATTTTTAGGTTAGCTTTCTCAAGCAACTTTTTAATGCGCCTAGGCAGTTGGCTTATAGCAAGTTTAGCTAAAAGGTCCCGCGATAAAGGTCACGCAATACTCCAATAAAGGTCCCGCAAGTGGTGCCGTTCATAGCGCGAGGGAATGCTACAAGTAGAGAAACTTGTTTTCAAAGAGGAATGTGGAGAAGATTTTCGAAAAATAATCCCCAGTGACATTGCGCTCATCTCAAGCACTAATCCTAGCAAAGACAGGTGTTGTTTAATTGATTTCGTTCACTGTCTGCAACGCAAAACGTTCCCAATGGAGCACGTGAGAGAGGAAGTTGTGCAGGTAATGAGCATTTATTATCTAATGAATATCGTTATTTTTCTAAGCTACGATAAGGCAATTATTTGTAATACCTTAGCAACAAACAACACATTTGTTAGCTATATAATTTTTATTGTTATCTTAGCTAACAAGCAAAACATTCATTTCTTAGTGCGAACACCTTCCAAATCGTCAACTACCATTTCGGATCGAAGAATGAGAGCATTCAAGTTAGTGAGGAACGTTGATTTTTAAATCGAATGGTACTCTGCAAAGCAGCTCTAAAAGGGAAGGAGTATACTGTTGGAAATTTGTTGAACACATGGCGAACCCAAAAGAGGCACTTAATTTGAGCGGAAGTCTGAGCCCATATGGAGGTAGTAGCGGGGCTCTTGCGGATTCTAACTTCCAAAAAGAGGGAGCGAGTTTTATTGAGTGGCAATATTCTATAGAGGCAGTGGAGGTGGGGAGGATGGGGGAGGAAGGATGGGGGTGGAGCCAACTAGATCCAAACATTTCCGGGTCTGGTTGAGCCAATCAAAGTAAATTTGAACATTCCAAACATCTTCTCGATAAAATATGCGGCAGAAATTCGCAACGAATCCGAATTCGGAATCCTCCAAGTTATGTATGAACGAACTTCTCTTGTTTCAATAAAGTTCATAAATGCAATTGTTGCTTTTTAATTTACTCTAGTAAGTTTACTAGATACGAAACCTTTTCTCTCTTCCTTGAGGGGAAAAAAATGTTTAAAAAATATATCTGTGTATACTTTGAGTATCTGATTCCTGCTTTAGTATACCGTCGACATTTTCGTTTTTTCCTAAGGTCATCTAATATTAATAATATTTTCATCAAGTATCCGCTAACGTTTTCATTCGCTCAGAAAGTCTATCGTTTGCCATCGATAAAATACATCGAAACTTTAGCATTTGTCAGCAATCAATTGGTCAAAAAAAATTCAGTTGATACTCGCGAAAAATTCAAATTTTATTAAAATTAAAATTTTTAGAAGCTCGCGTTAAAAATGTGCCCATCGATCCGTCGGTACAAAATAGCAAGGTGCATTTTTTTCGTGTTTTTCCCCGTTATAAGTCAGCTTCTCAGCGCCCCTTAGCAATGTTTTGATCGGAGTAAAGCAAGTAACTGAGAACCATCGAAATCTTAAGAATTCAGCTTCCAAGTTTTCAACATTTTTTTGTTAGCTAGAACATCAAACTGATAGTTGTGCCGAGTACGGTCTGTCGTTATGATATTTCTTTCTTAAATTTAGCTTGCAATTGATGTTTATGCAACTGCAACTGATGTCTATGCAACTTTAGCTGTACAATATCTGCTTATCGATAGTGTTTTAGATGAGATATCGCTGAAGCATGACACACTGTGTTTGGCACACTGAGAAATGCTTTTGTGTCTTTAGATTTAGCTAAATTTTTTTTGGGGGGCAAATTTGAAGCGATATTTGATGCAATTTTTATCCGATCCATATCCAACTAAATTCTTTGAATATACTTTTCTTATTTTGAAGTTTTATTCCGAAAGTTTCGTTCGCATATTGCAATAAAATTTTTCGTTTGCATATTTGCACTGCCCTTCTGGCCGACAAGATAGATTTTATTGCTCGCACATTTAACGTCATTAAAAATCGCTCTTGGTCTGCAATCACAGCACTCATAGTTGCATAAACTGTTCAGTTACTTCGACAAACATCGATGCATATGTATATGTAAAAGTGGAAATGCGGACAACGGAATGGCATGATGTGCGCTTTGCCAAATCCTTGTGCGAACAAGTTGCTTTCATAAGTTGCTCGAAAATGACGACGAACTCTGCCGCTCGCATCAGCCTTCTGCTAGAGATTTTTTTTCCACTTTGCCGTTCGAATATGCAATTCGAGTGCCTGAAAATTTACGCAACTTTTCCAATACCTCACGTGACCCAATAGTACAACTGCTTTTTCGGACTCAAAGAATTGATTTACAATTAATCGGTTATAAAAGTTGAAAAAACCCGAGTATGGATTATACCTGTCAAATTTCATAACTCCGACACCAGTGATCGGCGAGTTAGAAGTACCAAATACCAGTAAAAAGTTTTCAGCTTATAAAAACAAAATACTATTTTAACTGCCTTCTTAGACAAAGCATCTCCGTACCAAGTTTTTAGCAGCGAATTGAGCAACTTTTAAATTTCACAACTTCACATCTACCATTGAGGCACATAAAACGTACAAATGCCCAAAAAATTCTATATAGATATTTTACATTAAGGGCCGCTGAAAACCGTTTTTTGTCAACGCTATTTAAATGAATAGATCCTCAGAGTAAAATTATAAATTGCTGAGCAAATAGTTCGCAATGAAACGAACGTTATGATTATGAAATTTTTTTGTTATGATTTTTGTACTTTGCAATTTTGCAATTTTGTAATCAATGACTACTTTTTAACCGTTACGACTTTTGCAAAAACTTGTTTAAAAAAATGGAATCTCTGAGGATTTTTCAACCTAGCTGGCTCATTACGACGTATCATCTCGGGTTTCTAAAAAATATTTCAATTCAAAGATTGCTGCCCAAAATGTAATCATAGTCACGAAAAGTATTGCTTTGCACTGCAGATGTCCTTTCTATCCTATTCGCCATTGATGCGTAAATGTATGGATCTGCACTGTCGGGCGATCCACACCTCATCTATCAGACGCGACTACAACTGACGAAGAAAGTTAAGCGACTTTCTTCGACATCACAAAAGTGATCTTGGCTCTACTTGCCTCACGAACTGAGTCCATAAATTATGGTGGCGCATGCATTCGCTTGCTTTCAGGCAAACAAACGTATGGCAGTGATTACGCTGCATTTTATAGCTTTGTTACTCTTTACAGTTCTTTTTACAAAGTAAATATTGCTGTTTTATGCTTTTAGAGTAACGGAGAACTTTTATTTGTTGGCGTTTATGTTTTTGTTTGACTGACGTCACATGAGAGTTCAATTTCTAACATCACTCTAAATGTTTTTCTTTTCCCTTGTTATCACCGTCGCTCAGTTTTTCTTTCTTGTTTGATTTCTTTCCTTTCGTCCACAAGAAAACATTGCAGATTCCACTATTAGTTTTCAAATGATTCTTTTTTTCATTAAATTCTTCTTGAGGTTTTTTAGAGAAAACATTTACTTATGTACATTTTCTCGTCTTACATTTATTCATCTTTATGTATATGCTATTAAGAATAGGTAGCGAAAGTAGATATCATTGTTGGAATAAATCATAATCGTTGTGAATGTCTCGTAAAATTTTGCGAGTTCGTAATCGCCGTCGGTCTATGAAATCCGATTCTGAGAAGGATCGATCATATCCGAATGCATAACGGAACCTGGTCGACAGAACAAAACATCTTTGAGTTGATGTTTTTTTTTGTGACACATGTCTAGTAAGATTCCCAAACAAAAGGGAGTTCACAGTGATTAATGTAGAATTTATACGACAAGACAGTGACAGTTCAAAGTTTTTAGTTGTGAGCTGCGTTACTAAGCGCTATCTGACGGTTATTTGATCGATCTTAGAACAGCTGTCATATCAAAAACCAACTCAGTCTTGCTCTGTCCCTCTATTACGAACGTTTAACATGTTGTTGAATTGTTGCACCCACAAGTCTTATAACGCGCATGTTCGACACATGGGAGGTGAGGGGACAAGAGGTATAGGGACTTGGAAGATCTAATTTGGTAGAGCGGGTTTGCTTGGCGATTTTCCCAATTCTGGTAGAGCAAAGAGCTCTATGCTAGTGATGAAGAGATGTTCCGGCAAATGGGTGATACTAACTTGCTTAATGGATTCTTCATTTAACTTAATACGATATTTCATCTATAAAATGTTACAAATTTTTCCGAATTTTGTATATGATTTTTATAACTCGATTAACTTGTGTTTGTTGGAAATTTTGGATCCTTTATGGAAGATGAACAGATTCATCTGCAAGAACTCCAAATTGTACGAATTGTCGACACTAGAATTCGGTCTACTACCCTCCCAACAATGTCACCTCTCTCATCTTTCCGAGCTCAAAATTTGCCATCACTTAAAACTAGTCGTTTGGAGCTGATTCGCCTAAGCAATGTAAAGACTGTTGTCCGAATAGCGAAAAGATAAATTATCGCACTCACCTGTTTCGTTACTCGAGCTATTCATTCAGCTGTCATGAAGAACCGTTCAATGAACGGTTTCTTGGAATCTTTCCAAAAATGTACTGTTTAGCGTAGATTTCCTCAAAACTTGGTCTCGGACAATACTGCGAATTTGGAGTCGGCTACGGAAGCCTCTAGGATGCTCCAGAATCGAGAAGCCTTAATTGCTGTTTCACAACAGCAACGATGCCATGACAAGGTACCATCTGTGAGCACTTTGCTGGACCCACAAAAAAAGCTTTCCGACAAGCAAATGGTCAAGGACGTCAACGGTCAAGGATGAAGAGCTTCGTACCCATCGGCTTCCTGTAAGCGCGCCACACCAACTTATCGATATAAGTGGAAGTTAATTCAAATTTGGAATTCCTGCCCAAATCTTCGTCTTCCCGCAGAAGATTGCTTGCGGAATGGAGAAATGACTAGGCTTATCGCGATAGATTCGAGGGAACTCTAGAAATACCTCTATCTTTAAACTTTTCGAGAACGAGATCAGAGCTTTGGTAAGGAACCACATGCTCGAGAACGGTGATCGAATCGAACTGAAGACGCTGAATTCCTTGATGATGAAAACGCACCTCAATCTCATTGGATGTTGGCTGGTGACTGGAACTATTGACCGGCCACTCCTCTCAGCAGCACTCAACATGATTCGTACAGTGCGAGTGAAAACGTCAGGCGGCGAACGCGACTAGTGCCAAACCTAAATCACTGATCGCTCTGGTGTTGCCACACCGTTGACGGATGAGTCGAAGTTTGGCACTCTTACAGTCCCATAACAACAATAATAACAATCGAAGGGAGTATCGTTGCCACCAAGATTCCCTTCTTCTTCTTATTGTGCTTCGTTATTACCACTTATACCTCAGCAGTTTCAATGCAGCTTTTCGGCAATCTCATTACGGTAATTTATGTAAACACAAACGGACATGTACGCTAATTAATAAAAATGTGCCGATCGCATAGAATCGAATCGTCACTCAGTTGCGATTTATCAAAGGCAAGCTGTGGAGACGGGTGCGACTTACTGCTTCCAATTGAGTCGAAAGCATCTTGGGACCCCTTCTGCTGTGCATAAGAGTTATCAATGACACCCCAAGATGCCAGTCTCGTAAATCTCAATGAGTGCCATTATTTGCGTTTGAGCGATCAAGTGAGGGCTGCATGCTTCAGAAAAACGGAATTCCAAACAAACGGGTAAGTAGGAACCCAGTCGTATATTCATATGGATGGTTGAGTATGCGCCTTGAAACCACCACGGTAATTTACATCTTGCAGGAACAGACAATCAAATTCCTTGATGAAACAAAGCTTCCGAAAGAATTTGGCTGAACTGAAAGTGGTTGACCACATACTAGCTTCTGTCGTGTTCACTACGAAAGAGCGGTTTGATCGTTAGAGCAAATACGCGAGAAATGCAGGTGCAGAGTCAATGGAGTTTATATGGTTACAGTTAGCTCACAGGATGAACTGGTAATCGAATTGTTGTAGAAGGCTTTACAGTTAGCTTCAAAAAAATGTTGGAATTGTCGACCTCCTCATTATGGAACCTAAGAGACTATCTCTTTTTCAAGATTTCCAACAAAACATCTAATAACGAATCCAACTGATCAATAAAAGACGCTGAATATTGCGCAGTTTCTTGATCCCACAAATGAGAAATTCCTTAATCTCCATAACGTTAAGGTCAAACGAGTTCAGATCGTTGGTACGCATCAAGAAACGAATTCTTCAGTCTATTCGTTGGACAAGTTGACTGCGCATGATTGCCACTATTCGACTTATGTTTGAGGACAAAACGTATCTGATTGTTTCATCGAAGAGTCAATACTCATAACAAAATGTCGTCGAGTAAGTCAACAGCTGTTTACGAAATCACCAAGTCAACGGTGAATGCTGTTATCTATGGGAATCGGGTGGAAATCGAAGAGAACTTGGTTTTTCGAATCCTTCCAGCTCACGATATTGTATCTAATTAATTAACTCATGGGAAAGCGTAAAGGAAAGTGTGTCAGGTCCATGTAACCATTCCTGGGAAAGCTGCATCGGAGAAATAAAGTGCAGCACTTTGGTCACAATTTCCAAGGCAACTCCAGTTCAGCCAATGAGTGACTGAGAGACTTCGACGACCAAAAAACCACACCGACATGTCTCGTATTTCAAATGAACATACGCCTCAATCATTCCCAATTTGAGATATCCTTAACGAAAATCAGCTGATGTATCGGTGTTGCCGTTGAAGAAGTCCTTACAGCGATTACAGCATTATATTAACAAAGGCGTTCTAGTATTATATTGGCTTTCATCGCACAGTTCTAACAATAACAGCGGCTCTGATTGCGTGATGCCATTCGATGAATATGATAAGACCATTGGGGATGCAAAAGCGGAACGGATTCCTATCGAACTTCGGCACACCAAGGTAGTAGAGCAAATCCAGGATACACGAGACGAAAAAAGACGGATAAATCGATGATTGTAGTTCAAATATGGAACTCATATACCGCTTAAGGTACCCTAATAACTTCATTGACTATCCGGAATGTCGAACCGATACGAATCGATTTTATTCAAGGCTTAACACTGTTGTGCTCTGTTGTTTGCAGAAAAGTTTTTTTGCAAATGTGCTTCACTTTCGTCAGCGTTTTGCCGCTTCTAATCTCTCCGCAAAAATCCTGCTTTTTCGCTCCAAAAAACCAATGCATTGCTGGAAAGTTCACTGAAATCTCCATTAAATGTCAACGTTCAAAATTCGGATGCTCCTTTTATAGGTGATATTTCTCGCTTGTTTGCATTTTTTAAAAATATTTCTAATTGTGGTGATTCGTTCTTTCATTATAAAAGCGCTGTGAATTGTGCTGAGGAGGAGTTGTAATAAATCTTCGTGTCGATGTCGCGGTTTATCAAATTCTTCCCGCGTAAACCTCTTATAAAAACAAAATACTATTTTAACTGCCTTCTTAGACAAAGCATCTCCGTACCAAGTTTTTAGCAGCGAATTGAGCAACTTTTAAATTTCACAACTTCACATCTACCATTGAGGCACATAAAACGTACAAATGCCCAAAAAATTCTATATAGATATTTTACATTAAGGGCCGCTGAAAACCGTTTTTTGTCAACGCTATTTAAATGAATAGATCCTCAGAGTAAAATTATAAATTGCTGAGCAAATAGTTCGCAATGAAACGAACGTTATGATTATGAAATTTTTTTGTTATGATTTTTGTACTTTGCAATTTTGCAATTTTGTAATCAATGACTACTTTTTAACCGTTACGACTTTTGCAAAAACTTGTTTAAAAAAATGGAATCTCTGAGGATTTTTCAACCTAGCTGGCTCATTACGACGTATCATCTCGGGTTTCTAAAAAATATTTCAATTCAAAGATTGCTGCCCAAAATGTAATCATAGTCACGAAAAGTATTGCTTTGCACTGCAGATGTCCTTTCTATCCTATTCGCCATTGATGCGTAAATGTATGGATCTGCACTGTCGGGCGATCCACACCTCATCTATCAGACGCGACTACAACTGACGAAGAAAGTTAAGCGACTTTCTTCGACATCACAAAAGTGATCTTGGCTCTACTTGCCTCACGAACTGAGTCCATAAATTATGGTGGCGCATGCATTCGCTTGCTTTCAGGCAAACAAACGTATGGCAGTGATTACGCTGCATTTTATAGCTTTGTTACTCTTTACAGTTCTTTTTACAAAGTAAATATTGCTGTTTTATGCTTTTAGAGTAACGGAGAACTTTTATTTGTTGGCGTTTATGTTTTTGTTTGACTGACGTCACATGAGAGTTCAATTTCTAACATCACTCTAAATGTTTTTCTTTTCCCTTGTTATCACCGTCGCTCAGTTTTTCTTTCTTGTTTGATTTCTTTCCTTTCGTCCACAAGAAAACATTGCAGATTCCACTATTAGTTTTCAAATGATTCTTTTTTTCATTAAATTCTTCTTGAGGTTTTTTAGAGAAAACATTTACTTATGTACATTTTCTCGTCTTACATTTATTCATCTTTATGTATATGCTATTAAGAATAGGTAGCGAAAGTAGATATCATTGTTGGAATAAATCATAATCGTTGTGAATGTCTCGTAAAATTTTGCGAGTTCGTAATCGCCGTCGGTCTATGAAATCCGATTCTGAGAAGGATCGATCATATCCGAATGCATAACGGAACCTGGTCGACAGAACAAAACATCTTTGAGTTGATGTTTTTTTTTGTGACACATGTCTAGTAAGATTCCCAAACAAAAGGGAGTTCACATTGATTAATGTAGAATTTATACGACAAGACAGTGACAGTTCAAAGTTTTTAGTTGTGAGCTGCGTTACTAAGCGCTATCTGACGGTTATTTGATCGATCTTAGAACAGCTGTCATATCAAAAACCAACTCAGTCTTGCTCTGTCCCTCTATTACGAACGTTTAACATGTTGTTGAATTGTTGCACCCACAAGTCTTATAACGCGCATGTTCGACACATGGGAGGTGAGGGGACAAGAGGTATAGGGACTTGGAAGATCTAATTTGGTAGAGCGGGTTTGCTTGGCGATTTTCCCAATTCTGGTAGAGCAAAGAGCTCTATGCTAGTGATGAAGAGATGTTCCGGCAAATGGGTGATACTAACTTGCTTAATGGATTCTTCATTTAACTTAATACGATATTTCATCTATAAAATGTTACAAATTTTTCCGAATTTTGTATATGATTTTTATAACTCGATTAACTTGTGTTTGTTGGAAATTTTGGATCCTTTATGGAAGATGAACAGATTCATCTGCAAGAACTCCAAATTGTACGAATTGTCGACACTAGAATTCGGTCTACTACCCTCCCAACAATGTCACCTCTCTCATCTTTCCGAGCTCAAAATTTGCCATCACTTAAAACTAGTCGTTTGGAGCTGATTCGCCTAAGCAATGTAAAGACTGTTGTCCGAATAGCGAAAAGATAAATTATCGCACTCACCTGTTTCGTTACTCGAGCTATTCATTCAGCTGTCATGAAGAACCGTTCAATGAACGGTTTCTTGGAATCTTTCCAAAAATGTACTGTTTAGCGTAGATTTCCTCAAAACTTGGTCTCGGACAATACTGCGAATTTGGAGTCGGCTACGGAAGCCTCTAGGATGCTCCAGAATCGAGAAGCCTTAATTGCTGTTTCACAACAGCAACGATGCCATGACAAGGTACCATCTGTGAGCACTTTGCTGGACCCACAAAAAAAGCTTTCCGACAAGCAAATGGTCAAGGACGTCAACGGTCAAGGATGAAGAGCTTCGTACCCATCGGCTTCCTGTAAGCGCGCCACACCAACTTATCGATATAAGTGGAAGTTAATTCAAATTTGGAATTCCTGCCCAAATCTTCGTCTTCCCGCAGAAGATTGCTTGCGGAATGGAGAAATGACTAGGCTTATCGCGATAGATTCGAGGGAACTCTAGAAATACCTCTATCTTTAAACTTTTCGAGAACGAGATCAGAGCTTTGGTAAGGAACCACATGCTCGAGAACGGTGATCGAATCGAACTGAAGACGCTGAATTCCTTGATGATGAAAACGCACCTCAATCTCATTGGATGTTGGCTGGTGACTGGAACTATTGACCGGCCACTCCTCTCAGCAGCACTCAACATGATTCGTACAGTGCGAGTGAAAACGTCAGGCGGCGAACGCGACTAGTGCCAAACCTAAATCACTGATCGCTCTGGTGTTGCCACACCGTTGACGGATGAGTCGAAGTTTGGCACTCTTACAGTCCCATAACAACAATAATAACAATCGAAGGGAGTATCGTTGCCACCAAGATTCCCTTCTTCTTCTTATTGTGCTTCGTTATTACCACTTATACCTCAGCAGTTTCAATGCAGCTTTTCGGCAATCTCATTACGGTAATTTATGTAAACACAAACGGACATGTACGCTAATTAATAAAAATGTGCCGATCGCATAGAATCGAATCGTCACTCAGTTGCGATTTATCAAAGGCAAGCTGTGGAGACGGGTGCGACTTACTGCTTCCAATTGAGTCGAAAGCATCTTGGGACCCCTTCTGCTGTGCATAAGAGTTATCAATGACACCCCAAGATGCCAGTCTCGTAAATCTCAATGAGTGCCATTATTTGCGTTTGAGCGATCAAGTGAGGGCTGCATGCTTCAGAAAAACGGAATTCCAAACAAACGGGTAAGTAGGAACCCAGTCGTATATTCATATGGATGGTTGAGTATGCGCCTTGAAACCACCACGGTAATTTACATCTTGCAGGAACAGACAATCAAATTCCTTGATGAAACAAAGCTTCCGAAAGAATTTGGCTGAACTGAAAGTGGTTGACCACATACTAGCTTCTGTCGTGTTCACTACGAAAGAGCGGTTTGATCGTTAGAGCAAATACGCGAGAAATGCAGGTGCAGAGTCAATGGAGTTTATATGGTTACAGTTAGCTCACAGGATGAACTGGTAATCGAATTGTTGTAGAAGGCTTTACAGTTAGCTTCAAAAAAATGTTGGAATTGTCGACCTCCTCATTATGGAACCTAAGAGACTATCTCTTTTTCAAGATTTCCAACAAAACATCTAATAACGAATCCAACTGATCAATAAAAGACGCTGAATATTGCGCAGTTTCTTGATCCCACAAATGAGAAATTCCTTAATCTCCATAACGTTAAGGTCAAACGAGTTCAGATCGTTGGTACGCATCAAGAAACGAATTCTTCAGTCTATTCGTTGGACAAGTTGACTGCGCATGATTGCCACTATTCGACTTATGTTTGAGGACAAAACGTATCTGATTGTTTCATCGAAGAGTCAATACTCATAACAAAATGTCGTCGAGTAAGTCAACAGCTGTTTACGAAATCACCAAGTCAACGGTGAATGCTGTTATCTATGGGAATCGGGTGGAAATCGAAGAGAACTTGGTTTTTCGAATCCTTCCAGCTCACGATATTGTATCTAATTAATTAACTCATGGGAAAGCGTAAAGGAAAGTGTGTCAGGTCCATGTAACCATTCCTGGGAAAGCTGCATCGGAGAAATAAAGTGCAGCACTTTGGTCACAATTTCCAAGGCAACTCCAGTTCAGCCAATGAGTGACTGAGAGACTTCGACGACCAAAAAACCACACCGACATGTCTCGTATTTCAAATGAACATACGCCTCAATCATTCCCAATTTGAGATATCCTTAACGAAAATCAGCTGATGTATCGGTGTTGCCGTTGAAGAAGTCCTTACAGCGATTACAGCATTATATTAACAAAGGCGTTCTAGTATTATATTGGCTTTCATCGCACAGTTCTAACAATAACAGCGGCTCTGATTGCGTGATGCCATTCGATGAATATGATAAGACCATTGGGGATGCAAAAGCGGAACGGATTCCTATCGAACTTCGGCACACCAAGGTAGTAGAGCAAATCCAGGATACACGAGACGAAAAAAGACGGATAAATCGATGATTGTAGTTCAAATATGGAACTCATATACCGCTTAAGGTACCCTAATAACTTCATTGACTATCCGGAATGTCGAACCGATACGAATCGATTTTATTCAAGGCTTAACACTGTTGTGCTCTGTTGTTTGCAGAAAAGTTTTTTTGCAAATTTGCTTCACTTTCGTCAGCGTTTTGCCGCTTCTAATCTCTCCGCAAAAATCCTGCTTTTTCGCTCCAAAAAACCAATGCATTGCTGGAAAGTTCACTGAAATCTCCATTAAATGTCAACGTTCAAAATTCGGATGCTCCTTTTATAGGTGATATTTCTCGCTTGTTTGCATTTTTTTAAAAATATTTCTACTTGTGGTGATTCGTTCTTTCATTATAAAAGCGCTGTGAATTGTGCTGAGGAGGAGTTGTAATAAATCTTCGTGTCGATGTCGCGGTTTATCAAATTCTTCCCGCGTAAACCTTTTTTCTAAAAATGCCTTAAGACGACTTGGTGAAGAAAGTTGGCAGCAACACATTTGGTCGACCCTTTTTAAAGCTACTTTACGCATAACGGGTTTTGCACAAAATCCTGAACGGCGAAACAACTTTTCAGCTCACGTCAAGAAGTTGATCGCAGTGCAGTGAGCAATTACGTTGACATTAAGCTGCTTGTTTGATAGGCTTCTTAACGGCAAACCTGAATGCTTTATCAAACGGCTTTTCATTGTAGCATATACTGTTTTTATTGCAACCGCTCCACTTTTGGTTTTCATCAACTTTGTTCACACCCATATGCTCACTTCGATTAGTATGCAGTGCACATGTGATATTTGGTGCAAAAAAAAAAATCACGAATGAGAAGACAATGCAAAACTATTGGAGCGGAAAAAGGTTAATGGTTAAAGTGGCAAAGATGCTAAGAGGACAAAGTGCCTCAGTTTTTCTAATTGCTCTAAAAAGCTGATTGCTGCGCAAAAATGCTTTTCCAGATGACCGAAAAGCGAGATAGAAGCGCGATAATCGAAATAGTTTAGCTTCACGTGGATGTTCCATTTAGCACCCAAACGACTTGACAATGTGGAGTACGTTTATCGAAAATTTGTTTGAGATTTCAATAAAATATCATTCTTGCTGCAGCTGTGAAGCCTAACTTACACTATCAATGACCCAGTATTGTTTTCATTTGACTCATATGTGCGCACCATATATATGTGGATTTTTTTCTTTACAGATAGTCCGTCAATTTGAATAAGGACTTTGAATTAAATTTGGATAAAGACTTAAAATTTACGAATTAATTTAGCGTTAGAGCTGTTCAGTTTGTTTAGGTGGGAATCTTTATATGCACCGGAAAATGCCCAATAAATTTTTGTGACTTCGAAGCTTTTCAGAGCGAGTTCCGTTGTATCCCGTTTCATAATTGCTTGCCACCTTCATGTGCATAGGGAAGTTATTCCTTCATTTTCTATCAAACTGATTATCATGAGCACTATTTGCGTAGTCAAGAATTTCAGACGCTGAGCTTCAGTTTTTCATGCCTCCTTTTTTTTGAATCCCAGTAATTTTTTTTCACTTAGGAATTCCTAAGGCATTACAGTCCAGTGTTTCAAAAACGTTTGAGGCGTAATAAGTCCAGCATCACAATTTTCCGTACCACTTGCATCTAGACTATTCCCATCGTCGACGCCTATTAGCAGCATCATTGGTAGGTACATTTGAAGAAAGATGAAGGACATTCCATTTAGCATGATAAATCTTTGAAAGTTTCATGAACTTCTTCGAAGCATTTTTTTCTCTAATTACAACGTGCAAAAAAATCCACGTCCAGTTTTAGTTAGAAAATCCTCTCAGTTTTCGCTCAGCACTGATTTTCTATTCTTTCCATATGGCAAGGTGGCCACCGAACCCCTTCATTCTTCCCTCCTTCCCACCCCCTCCCTCTCCTGAATTCCTGCCTTCGCTTCCAGCTTTGCGATAGTGATGAATATTTAATTTTTTTCGCTCTCAGGTCCAGGCTGTCATTCAACAAAGTCCTCATAAGCTCTTATGAAGCGCAATTGCCATAATTTGAATTTCTTAACATGACTAATATGCTCATAACTTCATGGTGTTGCTTTAAAAAGCAGCTTCAAAACTTCTTCCATGAACTGTTATTAATTGAAATGAACTGTTTCCCTATGTCAGTTTTTGTCAATATATAAATAATATAAATATAAACATATATGTTCATATTTATATTATTTATATACTGCCAAAAAATGACATAGCGAACAATTCATTTTCATTGCCTACACAACCTTTTCTTCTCAACTATTTCTTTCGTACCTGGATGTTTTACGTAAGTTTTCCATCCAGAAACTCGCAGCTGAAAAAGCAGAGGTAAATAATGCCAATTGCAAAGCGGCAAACCTAGGGAAAGCACATTGTATTAAAAAATTCTTAAAATTAACTCAACCAAACAAATGCATTCAGTTATAATCACTCATCTAAAATTCTGTATAAATGCTTGGAGCTTAGAAGGATTACGCCTTCAAAATAGCAACAGTGTGAATTTTATTTTATTTTAAGTAGACGTGGATTTCTTCCGCCTATGATCTTATCGATCAGCATCTCTCAGGCTCCCATTGTAAACTGCCTTGGTTCATAAATTTTGACTAAGTGTTAGTTGTTTAAACGGATATTGTTGAACCACTAAGAACTTTAAAGAAAAAAGCGAACCAACCGTTCTTTACAAGCGATTAAGACTGGTTACAAGACAGCAAGAAGAAGGGAATAGAATGGTTGAAATGGCGAAGTTCATGGCAGCGAACACTACAACACTTCCATTAGATCAGTCCAAAATTCGAGGAAAAGAACAGTAGGCGGTTAAAATATCTAGCTGAGGTTTCCATAACAATCAACAGTGGATAAGCAGAACAATATAGGCATGTGATAAACATGGTGGAATGTTGAATGTCGATTCATGAACTTCACTAAGCATAAGACAAGAAAGAAAAACTTAATTAGGCTTAAGATAAGGGAGAATGTTGAAATGATGGATGCGGTGGAGGGGAGGCGCGAGTGGTGGAAGGGGAAGAGAAGGAAATTTTTGAATTTCTCATCCCCTCCCCCCTCCCAGCCCCCAACTGAAAATAGTCTGGAAAATATTTGTTTATCTGTAAAACATTATATAACATACAGCGGAAGGGAAAACAATCGATTCCAAAAAAAAATGTATAAAGTTGGAACTTCCTAAGGGGCGCAAAACACATTTGTCTGACTTTTTTTTTGTCGATTGAAGGCGTATTCAAAATCCTGCTCAAATATTCGCCAAGTTTTGCTAATTATTTCTTCAGTGAAAACCAAATCATGTCCGTTGTTTGCTGAGAGGACAAAATCGACAAGAATATATCGCAATGCTGTTGTGCTTAGATTCAATTTGGTGATGGCCTGGTAGCGAATAACGCTCGAAAGCGCTTGATTTGCATTTTCTTTTTTTTTTCTTGATGCAGCACCGAACGGAGAAGTACAGGTATGGCTTGCCGTCGTGTATGTCGAGTTGAATTCTTAAGTGATTTTTTAGCTCTTGCCGCTCATTCGGCGTCCTTCCACCTTTTCCAAACTAACGTCCGTTTTCTGTCGTCTCATCAATCTTTTCGTTCAAAATTTCGCTACCGTACGGGAAATTAGAAATGGATTGGTTTTTGCTCAGCAAACTTGCCACACTGAATGCTTTTAAAAAAAAAATACTATGTGACTTATTTTCAGAAGCCGGTGAAGCGTTCTCGTTGGCATCAAGAGTACCTGGCCGTTGATTATGGAGCGCCCTGCCTTCAATTTATGGAATATCATCGCTATGACAAATTTAGTGGACAGAACATGGAAAACGAAAACGAAGACTGCCTCTTCCTCAACGTTTTTTCTCCTTATGTAAGCGCATGAATTTTTTTTCAGTTCTCACCGGTGAATGCCCTGAATAATATGAAGTCGACGTGGCAGCTATGGCTAGCCCATAAGAACCGTAAATTTCAAACCCATAAGACCTCCAAAGAGAATGCTGATTTCAGCCATAGTTATTGTGTGTTAGCAGCTCGTTTTGATCTGGGTCAATTTGTAGGCTCAGAAACGCTATACATTGCCTCTTTTGTATAGCGTTAGGCTCTCCGAAACGGAAAAAGGGTAAGAAATTCCAAATCCATAGGACGAAGTTTTTCAAAATTTTCTAACGCTATCCAAAGAATGGACTTGTGAGATGTTTGCGAGAGAAAGTCGTGCTAAAAATGCTCAAAGCACACGACATCAACGAGCCAGAGAACTGAAATGATGCAGATTCGCACAAGCACACAGACACACGCGCACAGCAACACGCAGATGCAGACACTCACGCACGCACACATCCGCATAGCCACGCAGGAACGGAGACACACACAGACAAAACAGGCACACACAGACGCTCACACAAACACAAGCACATGCGCAAACTATTTCAGAATCGCCACGTCGCTCCATGTCGTATTCACAATCAAAAGTTTGCGCTATTCCGAGTATGCAGCAAATTTTTTTGGCAACTTTTTGTTTCGTACACCCAAACAAATGTTCACTTTTCATGACCAAAATTCAAGCACTGAGCTGCATAAGACGGCATGAAATAGCCGATCTTTGTCGATCCGGCATATAATCGTAGTGGTGATTTTATCCTCTTGTTCACCTGCTTTAGTCGTACCATTAGAGCTCACTTTTTCATAACGAGATACTCCCTCAATTTTTCCATTTTGTATTAAGGAGCCGGAAGACGAAGGCAAATTGTATCCAGTATTGGTCTGGATACATGGTGGTTCGTTTTTGGCTGGATCAGGTGATACCGGGATCGATATGGAGGTGGTAGCGAAGAATTTCGTTTTTAATGGAGTCGCACTTGTCACCCTCAACTACCGACTTGGACCGCTTGGTATTTAGCTATATCTCGCGTTACAGGTGGCAGCTGTCTTCACTCATCCTCCCCTCCCCTTCCTCGCCCCTTCTAGTCGGGGATTTTCTGACAAAGGAGGAATTTTTCATTCATCAATTTCCGTTAAGATTGACCTATTTTGAGCTGAGATACACTTTCGAACAAGAAAAGCACACGCGCCTCCCAACTCCGGCACCGAACACTCCAATCAGCTTCTTTGTAGCTCGCTCCCCCCACGCTCACGCTCTCTGTGGCACGCTTCGCGCACAACCATCCTCAAACTATCAATAAACAAAAAATCTTCAAAATTGAGTTACCCTCAGCTGAGATACTGTTTAGAACATAAATTCTTCAATGTCATATTTTAAACGGGCTCGCCGCTTCGCCGCTCACTAATTTTATACGTGTTAAACCTTTCTGTGCATCTTCGTGGAATGCGTGAAACTGCGAAGCGCACATCCTATATAAACAATCGCAAAAACTACAGATCGTTCACACCAATTTACGAGCTCGTGGCTTCACAGCTGGCTAATTCTATAGGTATAACACCTTTCTGTACATTTTCGTGGGATTTTCAAAACTACGAGGCGCACATCCTAAATAGGGAATTGCTAAAATTACAGCCCAGTCACACCAATGTACGGGCTGTCGGCTCCGCCGTTCATTGACTCTATAGGTATTTAAAAAACTTTCTGGGTGCATCTCTTGCAGTGATTTCGGTCCGAAAGTTACCTCACCGATCCGGGTCACTTATATACCGATCAGTAGCGTACGATTAGCTGATTGCAACAAATTTTTACTGAGCTCATCGGATGATCCGTTACCGAAAAAAAAATTTTCGATTACGACCATACTTAAGGTTACTTTTGCAAAAATTTGCCCACCTTATTTTATCAATTTCTTAGCTTAGCGGAAGAACCCTATATACATTTGGAATCAGCTCATCGAGATCTTTGGAATGGTACCAGCTTTGTCGAGACCGGCGACTAGAAATTTTTTCGAAAAATTTTCCGTAACCCCTCGGGATTGAAAAAGCGCGATTTGTGGGGTTTCATATTTCGGCTCTGGAGTCGAGTTGGGCGAAGCTTTTGGTACGATTGTAATGACTGCTATAGCTCAACTGAACGCATGAGTTATGCTTGCTGTGCGTGCAGTACGAGGCGAGAACGAATCGACATTTTCGGATTTCTGGCCGATCGATTCGATCCGAAAGTTGTCTCACCGACCCGAGTCATTTACGTACGGGTCGATAACGTATCAATAACTGATTGCAATTAAGTAAATCCCACCTCGATCGAATCATTCATTGCAGAGAAAAGAATTCGCAAATTTTCACTTCCATACTTTAATGAAATTCTGCACACCATTGAACATTTTCCTAACGGCCAATATCGGATATGTTATATATCGATCGGTAGCGTTATCAGTCACTGATTATAACCAAGAAAACGTAGCACCGACCGGGCCATTCATTGAGGAGAAGAAATGACCCTGGCCGCCATCGAACCCTTCGCATTTCAGGCTTCAGCCCATCGTGCTAGCACTTTTTCGCTCGCAATATACTTACGCGCTGTTCTTCAGTATGGGAAAAAGATACGGGACGGATTTTGGGCAGTTTCCGTTTCCGACATCCCCCCCTCCCCAAAATACCTGTATATTATTAGATGCGAAATCTCCGGCCGCTCCTAATGGTATGTAGTGCGGTCGTGTCCGATGAACTGTTTTCGAGAAATGCTCAGAAAACGTGTTTTAGAACTGAGGCCCGAAACTGACAAATCGCGCACGCCCGCGCTATGCGTTTCTACAAACTACACAAAAAATCATTAAGTACGAAGTCCGAACCGTCCAGTTAGTTGATGCGAGAAAGTTGAGGGCAGAGATCAAAAAGTTCGAAAATTTAATTTTTTCTTTTTAAATTTTGTGTTTGGTTTTTTGTGTTCATAGTTACATTGTCCATCGAATATAATGCATAAATGCGACACTTGAGAAAAAAAAAACTTGAGATGTGCAAAAAAGGATCTTCGACACGACAACCCGTAACCGTTTCAGATTTAGAACTTAATACTAAGTCTAACAAGGTACTACTATTAGCGGCTATCCTAGTAGGCTCAGAGACGTGTTGGCAAAAGTTGTTATTAACGATCCAGTCCACGAAATATTTGTAGCCGCTCAATCTGCTGAACAAAAGGTTATTCCATTTAGCGTCTTGATAATTAAAGTTCCCCACTGTAACCGTTTCATCGTTTGGAGAAACAACTGAATCGAGATAGTCAGCGAGTGATTTGTTGTCCCGTATGAGCCCAAGAGGAGACTAGTAGATGCATATGAGCGCAATCTTTTGAGTACTGGAAAAGGTTAAAGATACAACCAGAGCATGAGTGCGGCTGGAGAAGGATACTGAGCTTACGAGAGATGAATAAATGATCTTGGTGACCAAGATGGCTACACCACCACCTTGATTTGAAGTTATTCGGTCGGAGCGATAAGCGGAGAACGTGTAACCTAGAGAGAGCTTAGCGTCTTTTTTGAGTTAACCCATATCTCTGTGACCCAAACTACTTTTGTCTAGTCGTGATTGACAAAAGACGTGAGGTCGTTCAGCTTTTTCCTTATTGAGCGAGCTCTTATTAGAGTAGCGGGAATTCAAGGTTTGGAACGTTGGGCTAAACCGAGAAACAAGACTGAAACACTTTTTGCTATGGGGATTGGGGGATAGTCAGCCATCCTTATGAATGGTGGAAAGTAGATCGGAAATAGCTCGACCATTTGTGTCAGCTACCGAATACAAGTTATGCAGAGGGAATTCATGAGGAGTCTAGTAGGTTATACGGGAGTAGAATATAATTGTTGTTGGAAATAGTGAGAGGGTGTAGCGTCAGCAATAGTAAGTAATACAAGTAAATAAGTATTTAGTAATGAATGTGTCGCAAGCAGTAGCAATGATGAAAGCCAGTGGTGATAACAAGTGATCGTTAAAAAAGTGAATAATATCTGCAATCATAAGGTGGTGGTAATTAGTAGTGTTGGTAGAAGTGCCACTTAACAATGATGCAAAACCAATTTTCGTTTTCCGTAGGTAAGACAATTTCATGAGGGAGAGCATACTTGCTGTCATTATCGATAGAGGGATATGCGGGGTATCAAGACGCTTCTCTTCATTGTTCAGCCCTTCTCCCGTCCATGCA
>JPKZ01002808.1:751654-772421 GCA_000803305.1 Toxocara canis | reverse complement strand
TTCCTTGTCTTCAATTATTCTCCCGTCGTATCTTGTAGACATCATCAAGAGCGCACTAGCAGGTGTCCTTTCATTTGCAGGTTTCTTGAATTGGCAAGTGGGCGATGTTACAGAAGGCAATTTTGGCATTTGGGATCAGCTAATGGCGCTCGAGTGGGTTCAAGCCAATATGAAACAACTCAACGGCGATCCATCGCGTATAACGTTGATCGGTGAAAGCGCTGGTGCTGCTTCTGTATCGTTGCTTGCAGTCTCACCTAAAACAAAAGGCATGTGCGATTCGATTGATGATCACTCCATTCAATGAGGATTACGAGACATTTTAGATTATAAGACATATATTTAAGACATTCTAGCAAATGTGAATAATAAGGGAAGCATTAAGAACGACTTACTAGGCTCAAAATCAAAAATATCAGCGGAATCACTGTGGAGAGGGTTTGCAGAAAACGCATTTGCATTCTTCCGCCAAATCGTTCATTGATTGTTCACATTAAGATGATTGATTCATTTCATCGCTTTGCTGCTAACAAATCAAATGCGTTGTGTAAGAAATAGGTAAACATTCTACTAAGTGATATGCATTCTATTTTTCTTAATAGTCACCTACCTATTTTCAGACATGGTACATCAAGTGATAGCGTTATCTGGTTCGGCTACTGCCGGCTGGGCTATACACCGTCATGGAGCTTCGAGTTGGAGTGCTGAAAATGTGGCTGCTTTCCTGCGATGCGAGAAACAATTCGACGACAATGATATAAGCGATCTACTTAGAGCCACAGGGCAAACGATTGGTGACCATTGTAATCTACAAGAAACGATTGCTGACTGTCTTATTGTGAGCGTTTGGGCGCTTTTATTCTAAAAACGACTTTCAATGTTCGGATTTTGGCTGTTTCCTTCGTATCGTCTATAATTGCCTGAAATGCGCAACTTTTATAACGGTTGTTTTGCCTTAAATCCGCTAAAAAGTTTAACCTTTTTTCGCATCGCATTTACGAGCAACTAGCTTTCAAAAGCGGCCGACTTTGAACGATCATATACGGCAAGAGCGGAGCAGCATTTTTCGCCCTGGAGGTACCTTAATTTTCAAGCTATGAAACAGAATTTCTACAGGGTTCTCTTTATTATTGGTGGGAATGAGTTCCGGTTCTGATCACGAAGTACCGAATGTTTTCCTTCTGGAAATTCTGTAACCGTTTTTATTAGTGAATGCTGTTGTGAGAGGGCTTTCAAGTGGACATTTCATTGCACAAAATCATCAGTAATCTGACATATATTTTCATGACAAATAAGATCAGCTCAGATTGACAAGATTGATAAATATAAGACAAATTGAACGAACACGTTTTTTTAAAGGGATGCTCCTCTCTTGTTTTTGAAATCTTTGCCTGAGTCGAGCCTCACCTTATATCAAAAGGTTACAGTATCAGTCAAAAAATAATCTCTGCTAATCTGTCTCGCGGTCACAGAAGATTGTTTTAGTAGTTTCAGAGGTTTTTTTTCCGGCATATGAATGAGTCAATCCATACTGTTAGAGAAACAGAAGTGGAAACTGTTGCAGAATGGAGGTGAGCTGCAAAGCACTGAGCTGGTGGATTGTCTTCGATACGAAGCGAACTTTTCTTCATTTCTCTTCAGGCGAGCCCTAGCTAACGAGGTAATCGTTTGTTGTTTAACCATTTTTTTGTTAGCGTATCTGGAAGGTTAGTTGTTACTGATTCGCCGATTGCCAGATCAAGAGTTAGCCGAAGATATTAAACTGACGCCTAACAATGTCATGTTTTGCAAGATCTTCTCCGCTTTATTTTTTTCCGCTGCAAAATTCTTCATTTTCTTCGGTAAACATCTTTGGTCTACGAGAATCATCCTGACTTTCTCGAAATTCGTTTGGCAGTTCCCGTTTTTATCGTCTTCTAACTAAGAGAAATTTAGGAGAAATGTCCCCACTCCCCTCCCTCTTTGTTTAATTCAGAAAACTTTACGGATTATCGTTCTCCATTTACTATAATCCAGGATTCCCAACATTTTCACTCGATGGGATAGTGTTCTCTGCCTTTGAAAGCATTCGGACACAATGGGAAAGTGTCTTTAAATATATTGCTACCTTTTGTTCTCTATGATGGATGAGTTGATAAAATCAGTTTCCCCAACTAATTTCTTGCCCATCTTTTGTTTGAATACTTTGTACTATTTACTCTTCAAGACGATCACTGGCATCAAATCAATACCATGAAAATAGTGTTCACTTAATTTACAGACAATTGATTTTGTTTTCTTTAAAACCAAGAAATGTTATTACAGAAGATATTGTTCGCCTAGTGATAGTCATCAACACAACCGCATTTCTGAGCATATCAATTAGCTATATTTGTACTGCCATATTCTCATTTGCTCAAAAAAATTTCGAAAAATCAAAGTGGAATTTCATCGATTCGGTCAAATATGCTGTTTTCAATCAAATCAATAACTGTTTGCAAGCGGTATATAAACTGATTGCTGGAAACGTACTCAAGTTGTGAATGTTTTTCACTCAGTAAAGTTTTCCTTCTTTCCGAGTTTTTTTTGAGTGCCCGATTATTTTAGATAATTATTGATTTCTCAAGAGAACTTAAGGAATCTAATTAAACATATAACGAATTAAAATTCCGACTTTTGAATTTTTTTTTGCTTAAATAGCTACTCATATAAATCACTTTCGAGTGATGTTTATTTCAGTTAGGCGTATCAAAGATGGTAGTTGACAAGGATCTAGTGCCGATGTCTGGAGTTGAGCTTATTCGAGACAATGCTCGCATTCCTATAATGCTTGGCGTTGCCAATAGCGAATGGGCGCATAAGAAATGTATGTTCTCGTTCATTTTTTGGCATTATTCGGGCTTTAGTTGGCCTTAGCTCCAGCTTCTAATGTAGTTACAGCAAATTGAATCATGAAAATCGTAACGATACTTGTTTATACTTGTATATACTTGTTTAGCAATGCTTCATTTATGTCTTTATTCCTCGCTTTATTTCAACAACACGATCTGGCTACTAATACTTATCACCCCCTCGCAAGCAAATCTTTCGGATATGTTCGTAGCATCATTTATCAAAATATAATAATGGCGAAACAGAAACGTTCATCATCATTTGCAATACATGAGTTTGATGGGAACAAGCGTGTTGTAACGATTGATGCTATCGCTCGACTAAGGTACCACTCATTGGACGTAATACAGTGTTATGAAATTGGCATTGACGAATTGGTAGAGGTCTTATAGCAATAAGATCGAGTTGAGGCACATTTTTTGTAATGTACGTAATGGTCTTTAACCTGTAGGTAATGGTCTTTAACCTTATTTTAGCGCATTTCTATAATTTTCGTCATTACGGTAATGTAACACGCGAAGACTGCAACGAAAGTGTGCGGAAGATAATCAACGGGCAATATCATTCGAGCAGCTCACATCGACTTCATAATTCAACGCTTGAGCTTATTGCGAATGCCACCTTCTTGAGGTTAAAATTTCATCGCCTCATAGCCTACTTTTCCAGTTCCATTTCTTCCTAATTTACACCGGAGTACGAGCATGACGTTCTATCGAACGACCATAGCTATTCCTATGTATGATTATTTGTTCCCTTACCGCTAATTTCAGCTCCCGAACGACAACGACTATAGCGTTGAATTCGACAAGCACAATCTATGGCATCATGAACGCTTCCAAACAACATTTAGGTGCTAATAGTGAATTTCTGAATGGGTCGAAACTGGAACGGGGCGGTAGCTCAGCGAATTTTAAAACAGAGCCTTCGCCTGTTATGCGAAAAGACCCGCGTTGGGCTCCTGGCTGCTTCGCCAGAGGATCACCAGCTGGCTAACCACCAGGAGACCCAAAATTGATCACAACAATCGTGGAAATGGCCCTCAGCTCAGTCCCAAGCGTTATTACCAACTGCATCGGTGGAGAGAATCGATGAAATTGCAGCGGCCTTTGATTTGAGTCTTTGAACCTTTAAACCTTTGAATCATGGCAGATGGGCCATGATGAGCTGACAAACATGAATCAGGGGAATGGTCACGTTCTTTCGTTTCGGTAGAGCACAAGAAATCGGACGTTTTTTAATCCTGAAATGAGAAATTTTCGTTGCGAAATGAAGGGTTCTGAGGAAGCGGGTATAAAAATTATAAGAAAACTACTTACAGTGGCGATAAAGTTGCGATATCAATAATCCCATTACACCATGCACACGAACCGGGCAATTTTAACAGCAATTGCAAAAAGCTCATATCATACCACACATTTTAAGCGCACACTTCACACAGTTGCGGGTATAAATGTTCTCGGATAGCCTTTGTTTTTTTTTTTGTGGGTGAATGTTGATGTTGTGCTTCAAGAAAAAGTCTTAGATTTTAAACTGCATAGCATCCGGTTATGCAATACTATAAGAAGATTTCCATATATTGCAAAGACCTTGAGTCGAGATCTTAATTGAAATTGATTCGGGATTACATTTAGATGGTCTTAATCTCGTTTAAATTATTTCATTAATTCTAACCTTTTTCAATTTCTCTCTAAACGCTCACGATCAGTCACAAATTGCATTTCATAAGCCATGTAAAGCAATTCTTCATTTCAAGGTATGTGGATACACCGGATGCAGACTGGAGCTTGCCAAGGATCGTTTCACGTCTCCAAGATGTAAGTCTCTGTTACACTTAATTGCACACTAAATAATCAAGATTTCCGGGAAATTTTAAAAGTAACGGTTTACTCAACCTTTTTTCGCCATTCCATTGCGCACTATTATTCTTTGACATTTCTAAACGTATGTGCTTTTCGAGAAGGCCATATACTTTGACAGTCTTATTGTTGCAAATGTCATAATCCATTGAATTTGTGTTTCATATGCATCCGCTACCTAAATTTCTTGCACATCTGAGAAACGAAGACTTTTACCATTTGAAATTTTCGCATACTTGGAGCTGTGTTTGCCTAATTGGTAGACGAATACGACGATTGATTACTGATGTATGTAGTTCGCGCGTTTAGCCGGCCGGCCATTCTATTCGAAGTTCAATTTGTTATTGCAAGATAATTCAAGTGATTATGGTCTCCGTTTCATTGCATGATTTCGATATTTTCATCAAAGCATACTTATTGGTCTCAAAGTATTTCCGTCAAATAATTCGTCAAAATAATTTCCACTCCTTGTCCATTCCATTTGTGTTGTTCAGTTGGAAGCCGATATAGAATTTGTGGCACCGGCACAACGAGAAATCGATGCGTACGTTGAAAATGGTATACCAGTCTACGCCTATTCATTCGACTATGTGCCACGCTCACCGATATACGAAGAGGAACGCAGGTCTTATACAATCTTTGGCAGTGACATTCTCAAAGTGACGAAAAAGGAAACACAAATGTTCGGTTAGTGTAAATTTTTATTGTTTTCTTTTCATTATCCTTTTTTCAGTGATATTTTCGCTTTGCAGCTTACAACCGAGTTACTCTGGTTTTTTTTTGCTTTCTTTAGCCTCATAACAATCGTCGCAGAATATCAACATCTTTAAAGCTGTCCTTCTGACGATGACTTGCCTGCCAGTCTTAATTTCCTAATCTGACTACGCTCAACAACCTTTTCCATCCAATTCACTCTTCCTCCTTTTAGATTCCTTACTTGTAGAATACCTTCAAATGAAATACAGCAATAGTAAGTTACTCCTCTACTGATAACAAGTAAACAGATCACGATTAAGCACCAATTATTATAATTGAAAACAATTACAAATAAACTATCAATAACAAAAGGACAATAGATAAACAACAAAAAAAACAGATTACCTTCCAACAAAACAGAGGAAAATATTGTGGCCGAATATCGTTGTTATGAGCAGAAGACGATGAGGTGTATGAAAGTGAATTTCATTTTATGCGTTGTGAATTATCATTCGTATTACTTTCAGCAACATACACATCTCTTTGGATTTGTGAAATGCACTTTCTGAGAGTCAGAGAAAACACAGTTTTCTATTCAGAAAAAAAAACTCACTCTATCCATGAATTAAAAGAAATAGTGCTGTAGTTTTTGTGCTACGAAAAAATAGCCACGACTCGTAATACCTCTCGAATTCGATTACAATGTGCTGAATTTCAAGCCGACCATTCATAAAAGTCCACCGAGAATGAAAAACTTAAGGCTGCGGATTAATGAGTGAATCGCTCGCATTGTTATGAGGAATTCCTTATACTGTTCCTATCTTGTACTGTATGTCTATCTTGTGTCTATCTTGTACTGAATTCCTATCTTGCATTGTTTGCCTCAGTTATCGTCTTAAAGTTCTGATATAGATAATTTTTGATGATTAAGCCCATAAGCTGGCACAATAAGCGGAGCGCAAAGCATTATGATGTGATTTACTGAACTTAAGGGCAACGTGCTCGAAAGGCATTCCATGGTCTCGATCATGCGTATATATTCACGCATGGTTATTCCAGTAACGTTCAAATCGAACCGTTCACAAAGCGCGATCGACAAATGTCCAAAATGTTGACTACAATGATCACCAATTTTGTGAAGAATGGGTGAGTTTGTTGACGTTCCAAATCTCTTATATGCGGTGCTGTTCTTTCGTTCGTTTTTGTTCACTGCTCATGTGCTAAATTGAATTTTGGATGATTTTTTTAAACACAGACACTTATGCTTTTGCACTTCTTGGATCGCTCGCTTCATAAGTCGTTGAAAAAAAAAGTGACCTCCACAACGAGACAAGAATTTGCCTTCAACTCGATTGTTGATTGATTTCCTCATCAGCTAAAAGCTTCCGTTGTCATTGATTTTTCTTTTGGGTGGATGGGGAGGGGGGTGGAAGGGAGAGGACGAAAGAAATCATGTAAGCAATAGCTTTGACGTTTACTTATGATTTCAATAAGATGAACACACGGATGAATATTTGTTAATTGCAGTAATCCAACGTCAACACCGTGGAACGGTTTCAAATGGCCACCTTATACTAATTATTCCGCAGAATATGCAATTCTCGACTTACCTCCTAAGTTTGTGTTATCTTGTTTTTGAAAAGATGTGGAATTTTGAGCAAAACCGAATTGGACTTATCCTCTTATTGATATTTCCAAGAATTTGGAATTTTTTTTCAAGAATTTTTTTTTCAAAAAAAATTTTTTTCTCAAATTTTTTTTTAAATTTTGAAAATTTTTTTTGAAATTTCAAGAAATTTCAAAAAACTTACCTCCTAAGTTTGTGTTATCTTGTTTTTGAAAAGATGTGAAATTTTGAGCAAAACTGAATTGGACTTGTCGTCTTATTGATATTTCCAAGAATTTGGAATTTTTTTTCAAGAATTTTTTTCAAATTTTTTCAAGAATTTTTAAAATTTCAAAAAAATTTCAAGAAAAAACAACAAGAAAATTTTTCAAATTTCAAGAAATTTCAAAAAATTTTCAAGAATTTTTAAAATTTCAAAAAAATTTCAAGAAAAAACAACAAGAAAATTTTTCAAATTTCAAGAAATTTCAAAAAATTTTCAAGAATTTTTAAAATTTCAAAAAAATTTCAAGAAAAAACAAGAATTTTCATGGAATTAAATTTCCAAGAATTCAAGAATATTTCCAATTTTTTCCAAGAATTTCCAAAAAATCCAAATATTTCCAGAATTGATACAGTCGTACAGCCTCTGATTATGAATTTGACACCATCGATAGAATGGCTAAATTTTCGCTTCTTTCGTATCGATATTTAAAACTTGAAAAACATTTCCAGAACTCTCGATTGAAGTGCCGGCTGAGTTGTGCATTAATGAAGAACGGCGATCATCGTAGATATGACACTATAGAATCCACTTAGATCATTTCTACAGTACACTAAGCGAACAAAAATTTTTTACTGCAGTTGATGGGGATCGAAGGGTATGATGATCTCTTTAAGAAAATACAGAGCAACTTACTAGTGCTACGAGCTAAACAAACTACTTTAACAATGTAGTATCCTTTAGCAGTAATTGTTTAAGTGCCAATCGAAGGGAAATGTTTTTGCCTATTTAAGTTTCCGTTGATTTTAAAGTATTTTAGAACAAGTTAGACAGTTTCAACCCAGAGGAGAGAATTTGTGTATGGTGCCGTGCCACCTTTTTTCTGGCCCCCTTCTCCATTTTTTTTGAGATGCTTTCCTCATTGTGCTTTAGAATGGCAAAAGGTAGCTTGCATTGGCCTGTGACAAATTTCTGGAACAAAGAGGCTGTTTTGCTCGAGGAGTATACGATAAGGGAAAAGGGTACTCCGAAGAACATCGACGAACTTACAAACGAGGAACGATTACAGGTATCGATACAATCGGTTTTAAAAACCTCATCAAAATTTTAGCTCATTCGCGTATCTACTTTGTGCTAGACGGGTTTAACGACATTGCACAAGAAACAACATTGATGAGTCAGTACAGAGCAAAAATAGAATAGGCACAGATTTATATCTGCTAATCTTTTCTTAATGAGTTTTAGTTGTTGTACGATTTGATTTGTGGAACGATATGTTTCACAAATGTTAAACATAGAGGGATGTTGATATGATAGCCGAAAAAGGAGCGATAATTTTTTTTTAAAGAAACGGGAAAAAGGCGAGTTTTTTCATTTTAAAAACCGGTCATAGGCCCCGTATTTCTTATTGTTTGCAAAATTGTGTTACAATTGCTATGAAATTCATGCGCACTAATTAAACGCTTTCTTAAACAAATGCTCGAAGGAATCTTATTGTATAGCGTTTATTACGGCACATATGTTAGAATGAAATGCAAAGTGATCATCATATGGCCGGCATTTAAGTATTTCAAATCTTGCATAAGATTATGGATTAATTGTAACTTGTAACGCCTCTCGGCTGTTCATCGTCCATTATAATTGACAGTCTATTTTATGCGAAAATTTTCAAAAATGCCTCCCCTGCAAAATACAAAAATGCCTTCCCTGCAAGATGCAAGAATGCCTTCCCTGCAAAATGCAAAAATGCCTTTCCTGCAAAATGCAAAAAATGTATTTCTGTAAAAAAGTCTTCAAAAAATGTTCAACTGTTATAGCTTTCTGCATATCGGCGAGCATGGTGGGCACTATGGTTACTGGTAGCTGCAATAGCGTTGGTGATATGGCTAAGTGTTATATGCATCGTTGTAACACGGTGTCATAGTCCGAGGGCAAAACCCTACGATAACATCGTTGTGAATCGATAATATTACGGCGATCATTCACAAATCGATCTTGTTTGTATTAATTTGTTTTCTTTGATGAGCCATGGGATGGGCGACGGGGTTCGCGACAAGTGAGATGGAGTGTTATTTTAGGATGGCTAATATTCTCAAATAGTAAACAGTTGACCTGTAACGAACATTTGATGAATTCATCGTACAATATTAGTTAGGAGTTTTTCTCGAAAACGTTACTGTTTCTAACGATCATTTTCCGTCCTCGGAAATGGATGATTTAAGCTGAAATATTTTAAGCCTTTTTTTTTGTTATTTCGCATTTGCTGCTCTATTAAACTGATTGTCACAGAGAGGGTCACTGCAGAATGTCGTCACGGTGATACCGAGACGGCAAACATCGTTATTAGAACGCACAGGTATCCATCCTCTAAGCGTAAAGAAGTCTACTTGAAAAAAAAATCTTTTCGTTTGTGTAGCTCCCTAATGAGCGCGTCAACATTTTCAATTATACTGCTGAGAATACACATTTCATTGCCATACTAAGTAAGTATAAAGATGCTTGTTCTTCTATCTTCACCATATCGAACGCCATGAAATTAGATCAGCGGTAGTAAACTTTTCCGCCACTGTTTTAATCCGCACTCATTTCTTCCAAACCCCCTCCCCCAACCATATCGCCCTCCCGACTCCCTCCTTCAGTTGCGATTCATGTTATGCATCTGTTGTAAACCTTACACCAAACTTTTTCTTATTTTCACACCCAACACCGTAAGTGAATGACATGTTCGAGACGTTCATGTCACTCGTTTTGCTAAACTGACTAGTGTTGAAGGGTTCAACATTGTTCACAACCAAATTGAAACAGAATTAATGCTAATCAGCCGATTGCTCAAATGCTTTTAGTATGTGAATGGATGAATAGATCGCGTGCATTTCGTTTTTAAAAGTAAAAAAGAAAAATTGATGTATATTTCATTGTATTGAACGTGCAAAGGTGAATTTCTTATTGAATGTGTCCCAACTGTCCAATTTTTTCTTTAAATTATTTTCGGCTTCTTATTTTCAAACGAAAAAACTGGATTGAAAGAAGCTGACCTGTTCTCAGGATGAACATGATATGACTCCTTTAAGCACATAGTAAACCAAATGAGCAATTGCAGAGCAAAATACCAAGCGTACAGTATTCAGGATATATATATATATATAGTATATATATATATAGTAATATATATAGTATATATATTCCTAAAGGTACGTTGAAAGCTTCATTATGCGAATTCACCAATGAGAGAACGATATTAAAGATATTCGTATACTGAGAATCGATGAAAAGTTTTTATAAAAACAAAACATTGAAGGTGATAGAAAAAAAAACAGAGCATAATGTACTCAAAATATGCTAAGCGCCTATTGATTGCAGATCATAAAATAGAGAGGAGAAAAAGCCAATAGTCTAACCGAATTTTTGCTGCCTTTAAGATAAGAATTGGTTTCAGCCTATCCATGAAGATCTTATATGCTGAAGATGAGGAAACGTTGTTAAATGCAGATGAGAGTTTGTTTCATACTGAGATTGTACAATTGAGGCATCATGAAGGACAAATGTTTTGCAATTTAATAAACTGAAAGTATTTGTGATTATGACTATATGAATCAAGAACGTATCGGCTAAATAATAACTTCCTTTCGTTGATAGCATGTGTGTTGTTTGGACGAGTTTAAATATCGTTATCAGATTATTTTTAAAGGATTTTCGTTTCGCTTTCTTGACATAAAATTTGAAAATTTTTTCTATGAAAAATTTGCGCTCCGAATTTTTTTATCGTTATTATCGCGTTTATTCACATTGTTGCAAATCGTGCAAGACATGTTTAGACGTAGACGATTTCACCATTGTAAAATTGGTCGATGTATTTGTTGTTTTTTTTTCACGCCGAGATTCGAGTCACGGAAAAAACTGTTATGAAACAACGGAAAAAAAAAAGTTGTTCTCAATAGCCGAAAAAGTTGCTTGTTTGAAAAGATTGTAGTGCATCCACGATTTTACGTAAGAATATTTTCATTTTTTTAAGGAAATGAAACTCCTCAAATGATTTTTCAAACTAAGAATTAGTGGCGCGATTCGATAAAGTAAGCGTTAGTTGGTGAGAACGGGCACCATAGAGGAGTGTCACGTAATGCGCTTTCCACAATTCTGCTTAAAACGTTGCAAAAAAACTTGCATGAATCAAATGAAGAATACTTAGCTAAACATAACTATTCCTACTCAGCCACTGGATCTAACGATTACTTTTGTCGTATATTTGAAGTGCTGCAATTTTCATAAAGGTTCAGAATGGTTGGCCCCATTTTTTTTGTGGTTATTATACGAGCTTTTCAAAATCACAAATTTCTCATCAAGCAATTCACGTTTTGAACTACATCTAATGCATTAGATTACTTAAAGTGTTCAGCATCATATAGATCTAATTTCCGATATGAGGAAACGAACTTAAAAGCCATTCTTCGGAAGTGTTATTTCCGTCCTGATATTTTCCATGCGATATAGATAGCTCATTCAGAAATGCAAAAATTTTTCTCAACCCGTTTGCGAACCATCGCAGTGCTACAGATTATGTTTGCCGCGTTTCAAAGCATATACTTTTTTCGTTCGAGATTTAAAACAACGAAATAGAAAGACAAACATACATACAGGTTTGCATGCGCACAAACATGACGGTCTGGCCAGTACTGCGATCGCGTAGTGACGAAAGCGAATGGAAAAAATACACTGCCAAAATCATCTAGATCACCCATAGGAATTTCTCGAAAATTTGTCAGCGTATGCTGAAGTGGACTGCTGCACGCCAAAATAATTGATCTAATCGCAATCAGTAAAGTTTCTGTAAGGACTACGTTAGGAATTAAGCACACACAGAAAAGTTCGTTGCCCTTCAGAGTAAAATATAGCGATTTCTTCAACTTCTTAAAAGTGAGCTATGAGTTCCAGACATCGTTTCGTACCAGGATGATTGTTATCCCGATGCTCTAAACCTGGGCACCACAGCTTATAAAATAGCTTATAAAAAAGCTTTTAAAAGCTTATCTTAAAAAAGCTTACGACGCATTATGGTGCTAAACAGTTGTTATCGTAATGGCTCCTTCCGCAAGCATCAATGCCACACCAAAGTTTAAAGAAGTCAGGCTAACGTTTTGCTATATTATGTCGGCCATACGTAATGCATATCGGTTCTGAAACTCGAAATTTTGATGCTATCCGTTCTTCAGCTCTATTTTCTATTCCAGATTTCGATTTTGCATCCTTGAACTGTAGGTGAACTGCCCTAGGAAGTCCCGTTTTATCTATTTCTGGCACCATGATCTCGGGATTGTGATTTTTGTTGAAATTCCGCTTCCGTTCTCAGTTTTTTTTAAACTTTCAGTGCGTCCCTAACACTCATTTATACATACAACCTAACTAAGCTTTTCACAAATTTCTTTTCAATCGTAACGCTACTTTCAACAGTTGTTCATAGATAGAATATCACATTCAACATGAATGCTCGTAGTCGGATCACTTACCATTTATGAGCCAGTAAAGGGCGCCAAAAATCGTTATCGTCTACCGCCGAACGCTCCGCTCGTAAACAAATGCCACAACTAGACCGCGCCTTTCGTCATCACCCCAGCGTTAATATTTCATTCGTCTTTGTTCATCGATCTTCGATCGCCTTTGTAGACGTCTGTTTTTAGCGTCAAGACATACATCCACGTTCATTTGATTCCCATTTCGAGACATGAAGTTTGCAGATGTGATCAATGTGACTATCTTTTATGGAGTTTTTGCGTTGTCATTTCGCATGTATAGCATTATTTGTCGTACACAGGACGACGAAATAATATGATCGCGTTTTGGTGCTTTCTTTTGCGTTTTTATTCGACCGTTTATCTTCCATCAAAGTCGTACTCAATTTTCAACCAAGTTCTCCTCACTCATCACCTGAAATTGCTTATGACTTACTTCTAACAGGACATGAAACATTATAGTTTTGGAAGTCACTTTGTATTCGAGAAGTCTCCATATTTATCGATGTCTTATATTTTTTCTATAACCTCATCGGTGATCATCCACGCCTATCGATTCCGGTCGGTAGCGTTTCTGTTGGCTTCCGCGCTAAAATTTCTTTTTCGCTCTCTCCATTTTCGTCATGGATTTTCTTCTTTTCTCTCAAAACAGATCAAGCTTGTTCCGATTTGGCATTATTTGCTAGTGTGCCGCTAGTTAAAAATGTTAAGTAGCAGCAGAAATCATTGTGCAAATAGAGTTCGATTTTGACACAATGGAAAGAAAAGCAGTACAGGTGAGAACAAGTGAACAACAAAATCGAGTAGGAACAGCGCAGAAATAGTTTGCATTTAGCTAGACGCGCTTTCGGAAATTTTTAAAATTAACATAATTCTGTCGCAGAGAAGTTGCGTTGTGAGAGAATTTTGCAAATTTTCGTTCGTTCATCACTATGCGCTTTCCTAATGCTTTCCATTAGCTAGACGCGCTTTCGGAAATTTTTAAAATTAACATAATTCTGTCGCAGAGAAGTTGCGTTGTGAGAGAATTTTGCAAATTTTCGTTCGTTCATCACTATGCGCTTTCCTAATGCTTTCCATTAGCTAGACGCGCTTTCGGAAATTTTTAAAATTAACATAATTCTGTCGCAGAGAAGTTGCGTTGTGAGAGAATTTTGCAAATTTTCGTTCGTTCATCACTATGCGCTTTCCTAATGCTTTCCATTAGCTAGACGCGCTTTCGGAAATTTTTAAAATTAACATAATTCTGTCGCAGAGAAGTTGCGTTGTGAGAGAATTTTGCAAATTTTCGTTCGTTCATCACTATGCGCTTTCCTAATGCTTTCCATATGGCATCTCAGTTCAAAGCCGTTTTTAAAATATACTCACTATTTTTGCTCGCCTTCTGTTCTCTCTTATCCTCCTTCCATTTCCCCTCTTCTCCCTCCCTTGTGTCATCGCGAGACTGTATCCTCGCACTTGATGGGAGCTGTGCAAGCTGGTTTGCCGTGCCCACGAACTTGTGTAAGTAGCCAGCCCTTCAAGCAGAAAATCTCACTTCGAGTGTAGAGGATGCAAACGAAAATTTATGAAAAACTTTTGAAGAAGCTTTTGGCGTAGTTCCGAATTCAAACTAGGATGAGCGTTGTCCTTACAGCAGCTTTCTTCAAATGAGCTACTCAGGTGGCCATTATAATCAATTACCTTCAAAAAAGTCAGCTAAGCTGGTCGACCTGGGTAGGCTTTCCGGTGTCGGATGAGGAGAGAATATTCATGAAAAAGGCAAACAAATTTTGTACCTTAAAAAAATGTAGAAAAACGCAGGAAAGACCCATTACTTTGAACTACACATATCACAGCTGAGTCGCGTGAAGGAATATCTTCGCTTATTTTAAGAAGCCTTTCTCAAGACGAGAACGCTGAAAAATTGTGTTTTCGTTCGATGAGTACAAAAGTTGAAATCGACTATATATTGTAAAAAATCCAAATCGATAAGCTTAAGACAGAAATTGCGTCAACGACTTATGAACGTTTAAGAAACGGCGCTAAAGCTGACTAAGAAACTATTTGGGCGTGCATTCGGCGATGAACTAAGCAGCAGTAAGAACGTCACTGAAATAATTTGCGATCACGAAATGTGTGTGCTCAGCGAGCTATAAAATGCTCATCTGATCTGATCTTCATCATATCGTCTCTTTCAATTCGTTAGTAGGCTTCTGTGTCTCTATGGACGTAAAGAATTCTTCTATAGATTAAATATAAGCGATATTTGTTTCCATATCTTTCCCATATAATCTTATTTGTAGTATCAAGCACAGTAATATTGATCATGTTTTTGTACCATGATTTTTTTTTTGCTGAATTTAATAGTTATGAGCTATTTTGGAGGGTATCATGCGCTTGCTTGTTGTTAATTTATCATATTCAGTCTAAGATCGGTGAATAAAGCAAAATAATTCTTCTTAAAGTGATCCGACACTTATTTAGTTATCTCATACGTTATTCGATCTCAATGAAATCTCAACGAATCGAAACATATTTTTCGCTTCTTTTATAAACTTCTAGCTCAACAAAAATGCGTAAACGCTTCGCTGTCTATACGTTTCGATTAGTAATTCACAAAAGTTTAACTCATTTCGAATGCATTCGCAACTTAATGTGGTCCTATAAAACTATCTATTTGATGGATCACCCAGTTGAGGCATTCGGTTTAGTAATTTGCAATTGAGCGTTGCTCACATATGAAGACAAGCAACCGATCACGTCCATGCAAATTACATCATACCGTATATGATTTACTTCTTCTTCGAAATAATCGTTCATTATCCACAGTTTTCTTGTTTTTTTATGGATGGGCTCTTTGATAATTAATTGTTCTTTCTAAAGCGCCGTACGCAACAATAAAGTACGGAATTAGTAACGGAATTAAAATTAGAAATTAGCAAACAACTAGTTAGTAATTAAATAAATTTAGTGGTTTTATAAAATTGCGAACAACAAAAAATGATAAGAATTCAGTAGAATTTTGGACGAAAAATCTTCCAACTCTTCAAGCGAAAAAAAAAGTTTTCGGACAGTGATAAACGACGTCATTCAGTCTACTGAACTCAACTCAAGAAAGCATATCAACAAATCTTACGAAATTTATAAGGCGTTCTTGCATTTAAAAAAAAAGGATTTAATAATGCTTAGAATAAAGTTTATGCCTCATTATTCAAGACAGTACAATGCAATCAATTAAATTAAAATGAAAAAGTGAAAAATTAGCCTCTGAATTTCCGTTCTCAAGCACATAAGATAAGTACAGATGAAGATCTATAAGGCGAGAATACAATGAAATCGATTTTTAACTCACACATCTTTTTGCAAACTCGTTTTATGCGCATTCGTTTAGGGAAATGTAAGCATTCAAGTAGATTTGAATGCTAGGCACATTTCGCCGTCGCTTAATCTTCAACTGCCATCGGCAATAGCTGGTACATCCCAATGAGAATTCTTCATGTGCGCTCATTCTCTACGCTCTTCAAAAATTCGCATTAATCTCGAAAATGCTACGATTAGGTCATGCTGTGATAAAAACTTCAAGAGTGCACATCAACGTTGTTAATCTATCGTTTAAAATTCATTTAAAAATTTACTTTTTTCTGTATTTCATTATAATTTACGGACGTTTTGGAGTCCTCTCCCTCCTCCCCTTCCTTGAATAAAATTTAATGAATCGTAAGCTTTTTATCTAACTTCAACAACTTCACCACGTCGTCGATCCATTTCGAGAGCTAGAGCTAATATGACGGCAACTTACCCGATATGACGTCTCCAAATGAGTGCTTTATCTTCGGCTACGCCGTACTTAAGCAGCTTCCATGCAAAACGACATCGTATCCAGGCAAGTGAATCTGAGTGAGACGATCAATTCGAAGGGCGCACTGAGGATGGGATTTGTATGATTTTCCTTCTCTAACTAGGATTTGCAATTTTTCTCAGCGAATTGGAGATTAGAGGAAAATAGAGGAAGCAAATCTGAATCTGAAGCTATGGCTGAATACAGAGTTTCGTTTATAAGGCAAATTTTAAGGGATCTAAGTTCATCAGCGAAGACAATTCTGTGATTTGTTTACCGTTTCAATGACGAGATTTTTTTTTGCTGATTACATGACTCTTTGATAGATTATCATCGAGAACGATAAACACTGAAGCTGCCACTTCCTCTTTTTTTTTCTCCAATCTCTAATTCGCTGAGAAAAATTGCAAATCTTTTAGTACATTGAAGATGAATTCTTGCGATCGAATCTGGACGTCAACGCTTCAGAAACTTATATGAAGTCGTAATTTCAGTACACAAACGAGGAACGTTTTTCAAGCAATATCGTAATTTCAGTACACAAACGAGGAACGTTTTTCACGCAATCTATATAGATTTCGCGTAAGGAAAGCTTTCAGTATTGTTTGCCCTTCACCCCCCTCTTCCACCCCCTCCCCCCCGTCTTCCTCAACCCCATGACATTCAGCACTCAACCGAAACATGCTATCACTGTTGAAAGATCCGAGTCTTTTAGAAGGAGATGTTTAACGCATCATGTTGCTAGAATCAATTCTACGCTATTTGAACATTTAAAGATCTCGTAGCTAAAACTGTTTTCCTTCATTCTCACTTAGTGCTTGTGGCCAGAGATGTGTGTTGTTAATGCAGCAATATTTAAGCGTTCTTCGATTCCGTTATCGCCGTTCAGACTCGAATTTCTCTAATCGAAATTGGAATATATCGAATAATGGCCGATAGGCTCATGAGGACAGATTTGCCTTACTAAGCATTTATTTTAGTTACTTTTTTTTTAACGAATTTCCTTTTGTTGTGGAAAAAAATACCAGTTCTTTATTGTAGGAACTGTTTTTCCTTCCTTTACTGAAGAAGTGTAGATGTTTTTTTTAAAATTTTTATACCTCATATTCCTTTTTACTCAGATTTTCGATCTGTAAGCACTCTCTCCCATCCCTTCCTGCCCATCATCCCTCCCAAATGTTAATCTGTTTCGACCGAACAAAGAAAAGTCAGTTCTCATTTCTCCACCTTCGACGCTTACACTAGTTAGAATTACTTTCCAAATGCGACTTAATAAAATTATGAATAATTTGCAAAATCAAAATTAATTAGTTAAACTGATTTTGATAATTCAAAGTTCTGCGCTTCAGCTGAACTGCTGTTTAAAAGCAACTATCGAAATGTGTGAATAGCAGCCTTTTTCCTCATACGCCTTTTTCTGCTCATTTTTTCGTGGGTACTGTTTGTTAAAATTGTTCAAACAAACGAAGTTGTGTCGACAATGGCGGCTAAGTTTTAAGCGTTAAAGTTGTGCGAGAAGGACGCTATCGAGCGCGCTTCTCGCACCGATTTACGATTGTGGCGTTTGCCAGAGCGAAAATGGTGAAATTGTGTTTGACGTTTTCCGGAAGCAAAATTGGTGAATGTATAGAGAAATCGCTGCTGTTGAGGATCTATGGGCTTACTGGAGTTTATAGCGTATACAAATATGCTGGCATGTAAGCAACACAATTTTAGCAATAGCCAAGAAAGTCAACAGTTGTAAGGTCGTTGGAAGAATTTTGAAAGATTTTTGATTTTTGAAAAAATCCGATTTTTGAAAAAAAAATTCATCAGTGTTATCGTGCAGAGGTAATTTTGCAAAAAAAATGTTATGAAATCGTAAAAAAGAGCAATTACCGAGAAAGACATTTCATTTCAAAAGACAGTTTTCAACGTGATCTTTACACTCCTCTAAAAATTCGTCTGCGATCATCTGCGACAAAACAAAATAAAAAACTCATGACTAATGCTCATATTTTATGTTCGAAACGTCAGATGTTGTCTGAAAAATACGTCACAGAGTTTTTAAGTGAACTCGCGTAGAGCTTAATCCATTATGGCATGTTTCTTGTGCAAATATATTGGAACTATTGCTCGCATACGATAACGAAAACGCCTCGAAATTTGAGATAAAAAGAAGTTCGAATAGGATAGAATTATTCNTTCTACGAACAAAGCTGTCAAAAAGAAAATTTAGGAATTTCATAGCTCATTAGGGTTTCATTTTAACGATAAATTAATTGTCAACGTTGATTATAACGTAGCTTAAAGTTCATTCATCTAATATTGTGCGAGCAAGGGGATACCCGATGGCTAACAAGAAATCTAGAGAGGACAGCGCAATCGATTTCTTCTCGGCTCGCTGAGGGAGAAATAATGATGGTGCTAGCATGACGATTGTTCCTTTCATGGAGCGCCCATTACGACCATTAAGTTTGCTCATCGTCTTCGGTAATTTTAACATTCATGTCAAAAACACCAGTCGAAATCCGTTCAAATGTCAAGCGAAATTTGTGCACATCTAAGGCCATCAGTCGATCGTCAAAGGTTGAAAAATTTTGTCTATTAGTACTTGAATTAATCAGAAGCTTGATTCAATTATGAGCCAATTGCAGTAACTGCTTAAGTTTAGGTAGTGATCCACTACTTCGACTGATCTCAGGAAAGCATCAATTTTTCAAAAACATATTGGAAAACATATAGGCCGACAAGAAAGGGGAAAGATCAAAGTATTTTCCGACGACAAAGAGTGAGAAAGGTCAAATTATTGTTTACATATCGATTTCGATTGTTGCCATACATGTACAATTTTGTTCAATATATATGTACAATTGCTTCATATATATACCCATATATAAATATATCCCATATATCGTTTGGAAATAGCTTATAGGGAAACCATTCAAAGCGAAGCACAATCCGTTTTTTATCGCGACTTTCGTCCACAAATTCTTATTTCCACTGGGCGATCAACGTTTCTATTCTATGCACAAATTGGCCAGTATCAATTATTGAATTTATTCATGCATACAAAACATAAAATGAAAGTGACAAAAAAAGATTAGATCCGAACAAAATGCAGCACCCATCGCAGAATAACAGATGGAGAAAAGAATAAAACATGAAATAAATGCAAACATGAAAAATACTTCAACGAACAATGGCAAACTATATCCGTCGCATGTGAGCACCATCAAAAACAGTGGAAATGTTTCATGAGATTTTATGCCTCAAAAGATGCTCTAAAGACCTCAACACTAAAACGTAACCTTAATTTCATCGAATTTCATCTCAGCACTTCGATTCATTTCAGCGAAAGGAGATTAGGTGTTGTTGAGCTCTTAGGTGTTGTTATGCATTGGACTTACATTGTAATAAACAGTTATTAAACGTGTTCCCATAAGGATGGAGTTTCATACAGGTTGAGTTGACGCACCATGAGCGTCAAAGATGAGCCCAGGCGATGCATATGTATATATGTGGAGCACGATGGAAGGCATAGAAGGTATGCCTGTCCTCAAACATCTGTAGTTCAGGACGCTCCTCCATTCCTTATTTTCATCGTTTCGTCCTCCTTCTTCCCCTCCTCCTCCGCCAGCACAACCACTTCCTCCTCTTTCTCCCTCCCTTCTTCGTCTTACCCCTCTCCCTTTTAATGATTTACTGATAAATCTGCTCCGTGAGTAAATTAGAGACCAAAAAATGCAATGCCGTCCTTAACCGAAACGAAACTATATTTCGCTAAACTGGACTATCGCATCGTACGCTTATTAAAAACGTATCCGTACTTCACTTCTCTGTTCGCTTACTTGCTAGCCGACCCGTACGGGTCCGTTGCGTTCTCACGTTTCAGAATCGTCTCAGCTCGTTGCATTCACACGTACAAAAAAAAAACTTGTTTTAAATAAACGAGTATATAACGATCGCGTCTTGTGTACTTCATTTGGACGCTAAACTGCCTTCCTTCCATTTAATCCGTTTCAAACAACCTCGTCTACGCTCTCTCGCCTGTCCTCTCATTCCCTCTCCCTGTGCCATTTTCCCTCTCAGAGACGGCGTGGCTCTAGTTCGCGCTCACTTCGCCAAACCACTTCACCAGTCATTTGCGCTCAGTTTGCTCAAGTCCACCGGGTGTCCTTGGCTTTTATCGCTGCGTCGTACAGCGAGGAG
>JPKZ01002808.1:672109-702690 GCA_000803305.1 Toxocara canis | reverse complement strand
ATATATATGCATGAGTTATATTATGTAATGTAACGTGTAAATAACCTGGTTATATCATAAATATCCGTCGACTTTCCTGTACGTAATCGCAATATCCATGCACCTGGATTCGCCTTCAGTTGGAAATATCCCTGCAAAGGAAATCCTCTTCTCAATGTCAGCAAGAAAAAAGAGGTTCGTCTCTTTAAATTAACACTTTGAGGAAGATCCATTCTAATAATGAAGCCACTCGAAGGAAGAATGAACCAATGACAGACGAGAATTATTCCATAGAGACAACAGTTCACGCTATGAATTAGTACCAAGCAATTTAATGTTCGAAAATGAAAAGTTCTCTTTGTGCAACTCAAATTCACAAGGTGGTTAAATTGCAGGAAGCAAAACTGAAACCAAAGCTGTTTTTATATCCTACAATAGCTTTCTTTGATACGTCTTACATACCACACCGCATCGATACAAATATCCCCTCTAGTAAAAATATAACTTATTTCAATACAAAAACGCTGAAACAAATGCTTCTGACACATTTGAATAACATCAACTGTTGCCGTATGACTAATTGTGGACCGAGACGTAGGCCCACATTATCCACATCATACGTAATCGACGTTTACTGGAACTCCTGCTGAACTGCACGGAAAATTTCATTACCAGAATAAAGTTCGACTTTATTTGGCAATTATATCGAGCAACATCACGTTTCCATTTCTTGGCGGTCACCAAAGCTTTCGAGAAAGGGAGAACGGCTGTAAACGAAATGCCACATAACTGACCAGATTAGCCATAACAATCGTATCGTACATTGTCAGATCGGTGTGCGTCCCCAGTGTAAACTGCAACCCCCTTGGTGGTGTTCCCGTATTCTCGTCAAAGCAGTGCCCTTCAAGCAAAATATTCTCGAGTTCGAATTCGGCGATCACGTTACCCTCAACCTGCAAATGAATATGCCCATTTAGGTTTGTAGTCTTGAAGTGGTTTAAAATTGGGTTGCGGGACATGAGAGCTGACATAACTGTTGCATCAGCGGTTCCCGAGTTGAAACTAACGAACAGGAAACAGTCGCATATATATATATACATATATGTGTTTATTATATATATATAAATATATATACATATATATACATTCATGTATAAATACACATGAATGGCGAATGACGTCATATTCATGCATATATATATATATATATATATATATATATGCATGAGTTATATTATGTAATGTAACGTGTAAATAACCTGGTTATATCATAAATATCCGTCGACTTTCCTGTACGTAATCGCAATATCCATGCACCTGGATTCGCCTTCAGTTGGAAATATCCCTGCAAAGGAAATCCTCTTCTCAATGTCAGCAAGAAAAAAGAGGTTCGTCTCTTTAAATTAACACTTTGAGGAAGATCCATTCTAATAATGAAGCCACTCGAAGGAAGAATGAACCAATGACAGACGAGAATTATTCCATAGAGACAACAGTTCACGCTATGAATTAGTACCAAGCAATTTAATGTTCGAAAATGAAAAGTTCTCTTTGTGCAACTCAAATTCACAAGGTGGTTAAATTGCAGGAAGCAAAACTGAAACCAAAGCTGTTTTTATATCCTACAATAGCTTTCTTTGATACGTCTTACATACCACACCGCATCGATACAAATATCCCCTCTAGTAAAAATATAACTTATTTCAATACAAAAACGCTGAAACAAATGCTTCTGACACATTTGAATAACATCAACTGTTGCCGTATGACTAATTGTGGACCGAGACGTAGGCCCACATTATCCACATCATACGTAATCGACGTTTACTGGAACTCCTGCTGAACTGCACGGAAAATTTCATTACCAGAATAAAGTTCGACTTTATTTGGCAATTATATCGAGCAACATCACGTTTCCATTTCTTGGCGGTCACCAAAGCTTTCGAGAAAGGGAGAACGGCTGTAAACGAAATGCCACATAACTGACCAGATTAGCCATAACAATCGTATCGTACATTGTCAGATCGGTGTGCGTCCCCAGTGTAAACTGCAACCCCCTTGGTGGTGTTCCCGTATTCTCGTCAAAGCAGTGCCCTTCAAGCAAAATATTCTCGAGTTCGAATTCGGCGATCACGTTACCCTCAACCTGCAAATGAATATGCCCATTTAGGTTTGCAGCGCACAATGCATCAACTGTAACAAAGCCGATCGTTATCCTCCTCCACAAGCAAAACAAACATATGATCGTCATCACAAGCTCAACCATACGTACATTACGATGTAACTCATCGCATTTCAACTCAGCGGACTTCAACATTTCACCTGAGGGAAAGAATTTTAGAGCAGCAACTGCGCTGACTTTGAGAAAAAGAAGCCAGCAATAAACTGGGGCAACGGGGACGGAGGGAAGAGGGCTGGATTTAAAGGATAAACATTTACCAATTAGAAAATTCAACTTACACACCACTACGCAAGAAGCAAGGAGTTATAGCGCTGCAATAATAAAAAGATAACAGGTGTAAAAAACGTGCAACAAATAGGTAACAAACGTTTTGCATTTTGATATTGTCGAGATCGTAGACCGCCTTCACTGCTTGAACCATCCACGAATCAGACGGTATTAGGGATAACGTTAACAGCTGTTTCTCGGGCAAAGATGTGAATCGAGCCTGATAGGCTACACTCGAAATACGACCCGAATCGTCGAATGCTACTGATGGTTCAAGAACCAATCGGTAGAACCTACAAGAATTCTCAAAACAACTAAATCGAATCGAATCGAATCTTTTATTTAGTCGATAGGCAAACCAAAATCTAAATTCTTAACATACAATACGAATAGGAATCACGCTGCAAACGAAGTCGAAAACGATCTTGATAAAGACCGGCCCTGGTCGGGAAACTTCGCTGCACGGTGCTTATCGAACTAACAATCAACTATTTTCTCATAATCCTTGTATGGAACTTCATCAACACTTTGACGGCACCGTTTGTTATACGACTTTAGCAAGCAATCTATTGTCGCAATAGCGGAAATTCAACATTTAAAAAAATCAATGGGAGACACGATACGGTTTCGGTATTTTAAAATTATGAAAAACCATAAGAACATATCCTCAACTGTTCACATTGCGCCATACTGTCTAACTAGCAGTGAGTAATTTATTCACTGAACGATTCAAGTCATTTAGAAGTACTAATTTCGCTTATAATCCTTTCGGATATACAAATTGAAACAAATCAAACCTTTTTAGCGGCAGTTCACTGAGTTTTGCTTTAGGATTCATGACGATTTTCATATCGGCGTTTGCGATCTGTTGTATCACATTCACAAGTGGACCCAAACGTTGTGCATGAGTAGATAATGGATCCACAATGCAAACAATGTTTAGTGCAGCTTCATCCTCTTGCTTAGCCGGTAATTTCACCACACTAAAAAACAGCACTGCATTTTTTGAAATGTTTCAAATGCACAACGAATGATCAGCCATCTCGCAAATCTTTCATGTTTTTCGTTTTCAAGGAAAACTTTCGACTGACAATATACTTTTTGAATTTGAAAAAAAAAAGAACAAACTAAAAGGAGCACTAAAACAGAACAAAAAAAAAATTCTATTCAGTGTTCTCACTAAATAAATAATAAAGGCCATATTTAATACTAAACATTAAAGGGCTGCATGGAGCACTAAAAGGCGGTGTAGCTATGTTAGCAGTCATCCCCCAGCAATAACCCCTTCGTCCAATATGCCAATAATTCAAATGATCAACGTGACCCACCCCGAAGGCATTGCCTTGAGATGCGTTTTTGAAGGCAAAAACGCATTCCTGGTCCATTCTCGCTCTCCTTTCTTATTTATTTTATTTAACGCGCTATGTCATCTAGTGATTTGGGCTTGTACTATCTTTAAAAAAATTCGTTCAAGTGAAGCACTCGTTTAAGAAATGATAAGTGAGGAGGTGAGAGGATGGAATGGGGGTGTCATACAATTATCCAAAAAACTGGCCTGTGCTCCTCACTCTGAAGCCCGACCCAAAAGCGCTTCTTTTTGGCCGGATATGCGCCAACGAGTGCCGCCACTCTAGCCACCATATCTGAGGACTGCCCATAGTCCTTACCTATATGCCATTTGTCAGTGAAACTCGCAATTACCTGAAGCATACAACTCTCGTCTAAACTGAACGAGCTTTACCATAACAACTTCCCTGTACGACTCTTCAGCGATCGACACAGAGCAAAGATCAACTTCACAACAACAATGCGGTTAAAGGAACGGACAAGCTAACGGAATACTTTCAATTAAAAGGCATAAGACATGCCTGACCCGAGTAGTTCGACCATGAATTATCATCGATAAGTCACTGATAATGACTTGAGGTACCGCAATACTTCGAATACAAGCCCCCTTCCCCTAAATATAGATCCAGTCCCGACTATATGCCCTGAAGAGAGCTGTGAACAGTCGTAAATTCTCCCCTTGACAATAACTCCCTTTTCGGTCCCCCCCCCCCCCTCCAGCCCTCATCTAGTCACATACATCCTTCTCATTTTACATGAGGACACATTTCAAGATGGAAAGTGTTATCCTTCTTCGATTCCAACACACCTCTTCCGAGCAGTACAAGTACACAGAACCTCTCCAGCAGTGTCCCTCCACATCTAGGATGAACTTTAGAAAAAGAACTGAAACTCGATTATATGACCCTGCCAAAAAAAGGGAATAAGATGGCTACCAAAGCCAATTTCCGGAATCTACAAGTCACGAAACATATTTTAAAAAAGATGATTTAGGGCATCTGTTTCAGTAAAATTAAGCGTTCGAATGCTTAAGACAAGAACAAGGATCAAATCTTTCCGACGGCTTCCGACTCAACTATACTACAAAAAAGGTCCGTCCAAATGCAACTTGAACTGAATTTGGCGGAAGCGAAGGACATCGCAGGAGACAGGAAAAACGCGGATGGTGAAGAAAAAAGGGAGCGTGGGAAGGAAGAAGGGTAGGAGATGGAGAGGAAGAAGAGTACGACTATCTGACCAACAAGTCAACCCTAGCATACAGCAAATGTACAATAGCCTAACAAAATATACCTACAATTTGAAAAGGAAAAAACAAGCCAAAAAAAGGTTTTTGAAAAAATAATACGCGAACCTTCGCGTTTCTGGACATCATAAGTTTCTCTAGCAGCTGTATATCACTCTCCTCGAATGTTTCTTCGTCGAATAACGGTCCCACCACGAGTCCGTTCGCTACGACAGCTCTCTCGCCGGGCTGCAGACCTAAAGCCTTCTCGGCGAACTTCGCATCAGCTGCTATTTCGTCAGCATTCAACTGCTTTAACTCCTTTCGGAACGTCTCTACGTTCATACCCTGCAATATTTACTGCATCCTTCACTTTGCATGCGAAAACTGATATGCCAATATGCCCTATTTTATACAAGGCAGTCGGGTCGACTTTTGCACCATAAAGCGATCCTCCTAATCCTTGTTCGTTTGCCTCACACTTCGCCGTTTTCGCGAATTTATGCGCGACCTTCGCAAAATCTCCCTTCGATACGCAGATCATCTACGAGAACGAGGTGCACACAAAACTGCACCCTTTCAATGCAATCCTACCATTCATCACTTAAAATTTCGAAAAAAAAATTGCTCTAATTCAATCGTCTTTCGTTTAAAGTTGAAAATTCATTGATTGTTTAGCGGTAAGCGATTTTCTGCAAAGGAGAACGGGGAAGAGGTGACGGCAGTTTGGGCAGTTTAGCTGATGAGAGGATGGGGGCGGCGAAAAAACCACAGAACGACTTGCAAATGGGGAGAGGGTGGGGAAAGGGTGAGGGGGGACGCGGGGGAGGGCCCAGTCGAGGAACACTTTGACCAAAAAGATAAGATGACAGTAACATAGCAAAAAGGAGAGTGAAGAAGAAGATGAAGGAAGATCAATCCCCCCGTCCCGATGGTGGGGAACGATATGACCAGGAAAAGAAAAAAATCCGAGATCACGAGGCACATAGGTCGAGCGGGTTCCCCGCTACGGATCGGTCTCGTTGTCAACTTTGCAGTGCGATTCTTAACTGGAAACGAAGCACAAAGGGGAAACTGATGGAGAAAAAAATCAGCCAGCAATTGTCTGAATTAACCCCGCCGCGAAGCTCTGTGATGGAAGGGGAACGACACTGACGTTCTTCGTATTCCATGCTTGTCCCAAGCAAAAACTACTGCGTACATTCCATCATTGAGAAGCGATTGCGGAATTCGAATTATTTAGAAATTTCTTCGAATATTCAACTGCAAAAAACGTCCGCCACAAAAGTACCATTTCACTATAGACTGGCCGCTAATTAGTGACTGACTAGGCCCATTCTGGCTAAATATGCAAATGAAATTATAGCGAAAGCTGATTTCGAAATCAGTCTTCACTGTTTAAAAAATTCCCACCATTATGTCATTAACTTGCTTATTCAACATTATACGAGTAATAAAAAGATCAACAAAAAACAACAGACGAGGAAAATCAGTACAACTCACATTCACAGCAATATCCTCAAGCGTGAGTGATTGGTCGATTAGCTGCGAAGCTATCTCTTCTTTAACCAACTTCGTTATAAACGACCTCATTTGAGCCGGGGGCAATAAACGTGTTGCAGCGTTGATCAGCATCGATATACTACTTGTATGAGACGCTTTTTTGACCTAAAAATCTTCGAACACACTTCCAACGCATATGCACATGTGAAAACTCCGAGCCCGATTTTCGGCAGTCATGCGCGTCCCTCTCCCCTGTGCGACAATCTTTTCTTTTCTTGCCAGTTTGTTTGTCTGTTTTTTTTTTTAAATTTCGGCCGTGTTCCGTGTAACCCTACCCGAACAGGCGGCGCTAGAAGCGCGTATAAACATTTGTGCGTGAAAAAAAAATCTGCAATTTCATAACACGACTCCTGAAAACAGAGCTCTAAAATGCCCATCGCCATTGGCCCTTTTCATATTCTCAAGGAAAATAATAACCCAAAGCGAAAACCAGTGGTGTCGCAAAATATTCCAGTGAACACTTTTTTACCAACTAGCTGAACCAACCAACAAATCGAACCGCTTAAACTCTACCGGAAGTCCACAGTATCGTTTAAATTTTTATAACAGTCTCTCGCCACATGCCATATCACTAACGAAATCGATAAGTGTGATAGGGGTTAGCGCAACGCGCTTTGTGGTCAGGACGTCTCGCTCCTGCGAAACGATCCTCTCAGTTCCTCTCAAATGAACGGTTCGCACTTCAGTACCCCCAAAGGCAATATGCAGCTATTAAAAAATTTTGCTTTTGACAAGCACTCTTTAACAAGTTTGTCGATTATGCATTATATGTTGTCATTCCAACTTAAACGACCATATACCCTTAGGACTAGGAATGGATGAATCGTTGACACACCACGGCCAGGGAGTGTTGCCTCAGGAAGAGAAATCAAGTTAATAGAGCTGTCTGAAACTCATGACCACGTTCAAATTCACCATAAAGGGCTCGAACATCTATTGACTCCCAACCTAAGCTTATCTGACAAATAAGAGAAATTCGACATTTATAAAATTACATCTCTGGGATTGTTGATAAAGCCAACTCGTATCATATGCGAATGCTTCAAATGCCTGATCGCGTTATACGCAAGGAGACGTCCTTCTACACTTTCGAAATCAGCTGCTATCCATAACGTCACCGCACGTATTCGCTCCTCTTCTGAAATCCATTTCTTAAAGACAGCTACTCCAGACGCAGCCGTTCTACAAAGGTACGGGTAATCGCCTCTAATTACTACTTACTGGAAGATGCCGTAGCCACCTCAAATAACCATTCAAATGATTGATTTACTGCCTTAACAGCACGCAGACACATAGATTTAGCAGCGACAATACATAATCTAGCCACTGTACAACAAATTATAATTTTTGCTAGCAAAAGAATAAAACGATCGACTTTCACATTTTTAAATAACACAGCCCCAATGTGTATAGGGAGCCAAAATAATTATCTGGATTACTCGGTCTCGCTATTAGCAACATACTGTCGCGACGTGTGAAGTCGTCCAACTTTCCGTTTCCATCTCCCTCTGTTCGCGGCTAGCCGCTGCCATCCTTCCGCTTCCAGTACCTCGTCAGTCCATCTCATCTGAGGCCATCCTGGTGGTCGCTTAATATCACGCGGATACCACTGGTATACTTTCTTTGTCCATCTGTTGTCGCGTATGCGGGCTACATGTCCTGCTCATCGAAGTTTTTCCTCCAGCATTCCTCATTGACATCAGCTACTTTAGTTTTGTTGCGTATTTTATCCTTGGTTATGTGGTCCCTCAGTGAGATACGCAACATCCTTCTTTCCATGGCTGTTTCAGCCACTGCCAAACGTTCCTTTTCGCTCTTTATAAGAGACCACGTTTCACTTCCTTAAGTTATTGTTTTGACGATGGTTGTATTAAAAATTTTAGCTCATATATCTGGATCGACTTTGGCTGTCAAAACTTCTTTCACGCTTGCGAAACACTTCTAACCAGCTCGTATTCTTCTGGAAATCTCTCCACTCATACCGTGGCGCATATTTATTTCTTGGCCAAAATAGATGAAATGATCCACTTTTTCGATGAGTCCTTGTCGTTGTTTTATTTGTGGACCATTTTGCGGATTGCTGCGCATGTATTTCGTCTTCTGTGGATTCATTGTTTCATTCTCAAGTTCTCGCAGCATCCATCAGTTCGGTGCTGTTTGATACAAACAGCACGATCTCGTCTGCAAATCTGAGGTGGTTTAATTTTTCGCCATCGATAATGATTCCACCTTTCCATTTAATCTTCCCCATCACCATTTCCAAGCAGGCCGTAAATAATTATGGCGAAATGGTGTCACCTTGCTTTACTCCTCTTCTCAGAGGTATCTTAACTGCTCTGTCAAATAACGTTATTTCGTGCTGCAGCCAGAGTTTGCTTCCTTCAGCAGACTAACATATTCCGAACTGATTCCTTGATCGACTAAAGCTTGGTGTTTCACTAATTCCCAAGACATCACAGCATATCTTCTTCTTCTCCTCCACGAGATAGTTTAACCGGTCCGCTCCCAATAGCGACCTGCAGCTGTAGGTGCATACGAGACCCTGAGTCCACAGGGTGCGCCAGCCGTTGCACTTGAGATTTTTAGCAGCCTCTCGCCAAACACATTTCGTCCCGCCGGCGCTGTGGAACGAAGCCTTTGGCGTGCAGGAAACTGAGCCAAAATAGTAACAGCTGAAAGTGGGAGACTGGCACTCACTTCTCCTACACAGAAGCTTTGCGCCCACATCTCCCCCTCCTTCTCCCTCTTACGCTGAGGTTCAAAATTCAAAATATGACATGAAATGTTCATAACCTACCGGTTCTTGTGACATATCTAATCCTTTGCATAATACACTGATTGTATTCGGCGTCAGGTAGTTGATTGAACTGTGATGGAGACTTGGCTGTACAGGGTTTTCGACTCGTCAGATCCAAATAAACGGCATCGAAATAGGATGGTGCATCAAGTACGCGTTTGTTTATACGTGGCATTACGTCTGGCTATAAGTAAATAACAATACAAAAAAACCCAATTAAATCTCAGATGTAATAACACTAATAAGCAAGCAAAATTCGACCTTTGCTCGTATTACATAAACAACTTCATTTTAACAATTTCTCCAATAAACTGATCCCCTCCTCGCAAGTATTCATTCGGCAAGCCCAATCAATAAAGTGTCATCAAGTCGTTTTTCATTCATCAATATATGAGTCGGATCTTTTCGATGCAATATACTCTTCACAAAGAACACTAAGACATTATGCACAAACGTTTCCGTTTATGGTAGAAAACAACGCTCGACTGGCAAAGTTGTGACGAATCATGATCCCAGCTTTCCACTTCGACGCTAACGCTAGAGTCGCTGCGATCAAAAAATCCAAACAAAAGTTAACATATTTACACCCATATTGTTGAGGTTACGAATATCTATCATAAAAAACGAATATAATTCAACATAAAAACCAGATTGCCTTAGGCTACGGCTGCTTTTGCACGCGGAAATTTTTGGAAAAAAAATTGAGCCAGCTTTTTTGGCTCTATCCATCACGTCAGCCGCCGCGAACTCGGCACAGTATTTCGAAAGATGGGTCATACTTGAAGCTAGAACTGCGCGGACAATCTTTGTTTTTCCTAACCGGAAAGAGGAATAATTTGTTACGAAATCCGCAACAAAGCGGCCTAGAAAAAAGGGTGACCGACCTGAGAAAGTATCCAATTCATGACGTTATCTTTCTCCTTTAATTTCCCACTCATAATTGCTCTCTGAAGTTTCGGTGTCGCTTTCATCACTTCATTTACAACGGTTTCCTCAAAATGCGCCGGTGTGATCTGCAAAATGCAGACAATTTTTAAAAAAACGCACACGCAAAAATGAAAAAAAAAACACAAAAAATTTGAGAAAAACTCAAACTATCCAGAATTCTTTGGCGGATGACGGAAAATACTCTTTCTTTCCATACCATAAAAACACAGACCAGTCATGGCTGAGAACCTTCGGAAAGAATAAAAACAATAAAAAGAAGGAAGAATACTCCGGCATCGTCCAGCACGACTCCATTCAGAAGAACTTTGGGCGTGTGTCCTAGCCCACTGGTCGTGAGGAAGTTGCGACCTGCTGAACGCCCTTGGTCATAGTCCGAATCCACCGAGAACACAATGTTCGAATCTTGATCCGGATATTTCTCCATGAAATGATTGATCACATCTTTCGGCGTTAGAAAGTCCCTACCTTCCGCCTGCTCCAGTACCTGCAAGTCAGAACAGTATGAGAACATATAGATGATGATTTCGCAACGATTCGCTTAAGGAAATTAAATATTTATGTTGTACTTATACATATATAATATGTATATACATGCATATACATACTCATGTGTACATACATACACAATAACTGAAGAGGAATATATATGTATGAATATATATATATATACATACATATATGTATATATATTTATATTTATATGCTTGTATTCCCCTTCAATAGTTCTCCAGGATACTGACAGCTCCCACACTAAACTAAAAACGACACTCAACATAAAACGAAAAAAAAAAAGAAACGGAAAGCACTGCACTGACATGCACCGAAAAAAATGCAGTTGATGCGTCCTCAAGAAAATTAACACGGATACAAAAAAAGAATCGGAGAAGCAGAAAATTCTATTCTTCGAATGAGTTTCTTTTCGACATCTGATGCAACAAAAAGTTGCCTAAACGTTTCGACGGTCTGTCTAAAACATGTCCAAAAACTGTCTAAATTTGTCAAAATTTTGCCTGAAATGTCAAATGCGTCTAAAACGTTGTCTAAACGTTTTCTGCTATATGCAATGACCATTTCCCCTCTTCGATCAACCATAAGGTATCCTCACAAGTAAATTAGAATAGCAAAAGTTTCTCCTCCTCAGCGCAACCCCTTGAAGCGTTCACTGAATTGGGTATCAATAAAACGGAATGTATGCAACATATAAAAAATCTACAACGCATTTATCAACATTTCTAGAGGATGTTCTATTTGCGAAACTACCCTTCCACAGCACTGAATTCTCGAGTGCACCCAACTCTTCGAATCGGACGTTTTTCAGTGCAGCTTTCGCAACATATCGCCAAACGCCTCAACTGTTTTACCTTGATGAGCGTATTTATTGCGTGAGGTATGTCTTGATCGATTTTAACGAAATTATAATAGTTGAGCATCGCAATCGAAGCATCTTCAAAGCCACTTAGCGACCTGTCATCGTTCACAACAAACACAACTCCCAATCTGAATTTTCGAAGTACAGATCACTGACTCTTTACATCCATACATGCAGAAACGAGAAAGCGACCAAAGAAACCAACGCTAACGAATTAGCCGACTACAGCTGATTATGAAACGTTTTACCCGAAAAATGCGCAAAAATGAACTTCGATCAAAGTGGCGATAGGAGGGAGGGGGAGGCGGAACGGCATCTCAAGTTCCCCTCTGAAGGGTTGCTATGTTGCCGTTTTACCCTAAAAACGTTTTCAATCAGTTTTCATCGATTTCCAAATAACCACATTAGCTCGCAAACAAAATTTTAAAAAAAACTGCTCAAGAAAAGAAGGGAAAGTTTTTGGCAGTGTTCGTGTATCAGCTTGTTTTTATCAACAAGCTTTCTGTCATGAGTTCGACCGATTTTCATACAAGAAAAAAAACCGCAATAAAACGCAATCACGGTCATGTTTTTTGAAACAAATATAATGCAACGATGATTGAAACAAAAATGGAGCGGAGATTGAGAGAGTATGGATAGAAGAGTCTGAAGATCGAAAAAGGAAAAAATCTTACACGACAGTCGATAGCTAAAAGTTTTGAAAACTATTTTGCGAGAAAAACGATTTAAAAAATGCCTATTTACTATTGCTCAAAATTTTCACTTAAATATGTGTTTGACTAAATTTATATATATTTTAACTAAATATTTAAAAACGTATGGACTTGAGCAGGTGTTTAACCAAAATAAACCTTAGAAAAATAAAATTAAAATAACACGCAAAAATCCGTACGCCTATTTGCCAAGATGATAAATCATCACCCCTCACAAATGTGCCTCTTGCATCTCTTCTACTCTCTTACAACTACAGCCGTTCCACCGATCGAATGGCCATTTTCAAATATTCCTGTTTGTATTTACAGCGAAAAGGTCAAAAAAGGGCTCAGAATCCTCAACAGTCGACTACCCACAGAATTTTCTTTTAAATATGTAAAAGAACTCAACCTGATTGGTATGTCGTGTTTGTAAAAGGTATGTGCAAATTTCAGAAGATTCTTTGTTTCCTTCTGTGACGGATCGACGATGAAAATCTGAAACAAACCAAACATCCGTACCATGCAGTCATTGAACTTTTATCACAGCTATACAGTCATTCCATTCGTCTCAGACATTTCCAAACAATAATTAACTTTCAAATCCGTTCTCATGCCCTTTCTTGCTCCCCTTTCTCTCCTTTAATCCCGCAAGATCCCAAAAAACTTATGGCGTACCCAGATAATCAAAAGCGAAAGGCTCTTTCACAACAAAAGCAGGCAATCTAAAGATGGCTTAGTAAATCATGCTGAGGTCAAATTTTATTCATTATAGTTGATACGTTTCTCGAGTCATTTTCTTCAGCTTCTCTTAACAGCTTATCCTTGTCCTCTGACTTGCCAATTCATGAAAGCAACTCGGAGTAAAGAATATCTGAGCTTTCTCGAACCCTTAAAAATTACACTTAACCTAGTGATGCCATACTTCGGATGCACACTTAAACAGCTGCTTATCATAGGACATACATATGTGAAAGCTTATAAACGAAGAGATTCACGAATTTTAGTTGGCGCAAACTATAAAATTCGTCCGCAACATAAGAGTGGCCGCGAATGACGTGCAAAAATTTTTCGTTTGTGCGCTTTCCAAGTACGATGTACACGATGAACAATCTCCCACCATCACTTGTACGATATAATGTCTTAGAGTTATAGCAATTGAGAACTTAAAATCTGACCAAGGTGAACAGATTCCTCGCAATCGGTCGAATCATTCCAGGAAAATAAGGTTGCAACATCATTTTGATACTATTTCCCCATTGTCGGTATTGTTTATCGGTGTCCAGATTATTTAGGTACTAAAAACACCGAATTTATAGTAATAAAAAGTAAAACAACATATATATTTTTAAAACTGCATTTCATTATTATGCTCTTCTTTAGACTACTTCTCCACATGTATTTTATCTGGTAAATTATGTGTTGTCTTTGATTTCTAATGCAGGTAAATATTTATCCCAATAAGCACAAACTCATACTTGCTTTTCAATAAATAATGAGAACGAATCCTGCTGATGGGGGAAAAAACAATAGAAAAATGGATTTTCCACAGTTCTATGGACATACTCATGTAAAGGACCCAAATTGCTATGAAATGTCATTTTCTCGGTGAGGTTGTGGGCAATTCAGTTCTGAACTCACTGTACCGCATTCAGCGCTCAATAAGCACTTGTATAAATAGTGCCTCTGAGCATCAAGTAGATTACCTTACGGTATTGCAGAACGCTAGGGGATCAGCATACTACATGACCTAATAAAAATATTTCTTCACAAATTTGATAAATACTTGCGGATATATTATCAGACTTTTAATGAGTCAGTTGAGTGTTTTTCCAAACATAAGTGAATTATGTTCCGAAATAGCAGCGATTCAAAGAGAAACAAACCTCGGGGAAAGCTTCTCTAAAATCGAGCGCATATGATGAACGATCGTCCGTTGGTTCAATATTCAACAATATCGTAATGAACTCTTTCTGAAAACGGTGAACTAAACTTACAACCAATCAAAAAATACAGATGCCCACCGAGTTACAATCGTTGCAATTACTATGTCTGGAACTTGTGATGACGATATTGATACGGCAAAATTGAGAAAATTTCACGTGGAATACAAAACGTAACACCGTATGCGGTGCGATAAGTTGGGGACGACGCCACAGATGTACGCATTTCCCGCCCTGTGAGGTGCCAGTATACAGTACTGCTCGATACAGATCAACATTCCATGAGACTGGTGGGTAGGCTAAGCCAGTTTCCGACTTATGATGCTCCATCGTAAGTCGAACACTACCGGCATGCGCGCCAAGGTCAGGAACGACATGCGCTTTCGTGACTAGCCATCGAAGCAGTCAACTTCATAAACTGCTTCCAAGTGAAAAAAAAATTCATATTTTATAAGATGGCTCATGCAGATATATTAATGACTCTTCATTCTTCACTCCGGCCAGATGAATAAACGCTACAGTCAATGAAAACGAATGCAAATATTATGACCCTTTCTACGACCAGATCGGTCGAATAAGGCAGATTGAAAACGCAAGAAAATTTTTTATCGCCTCTAATGAGACACGAACTTCTTCATCGTCCTCGAAGTGGCTTGAAACATGGTGTAGCAGGTAACTAACCGGGTCGACTATATCTATCAAATTTTATTGCTTCAGCTTCTGTGACTCTCGAATTGCGACTACTGGACGCCTCTCAGATTTTCATGGAAATAAGAAAGCGAAGAGGATTGAGAGTCGCTTAAAAAAAGCAGTGTATAAACAGCATAGCACTCCCATGTCCAGGTGGCATGTACGAATTACGAGTGCGGCCGCCCTATTAAACGAACCTCAGTGTACTCCATCTAAACCTTTCCGACTTACAGCCAATATAGACAGTAAAAAATATTAATGGTAACCTTAAATCCCAATCTGTAGAAACCTTCGGTAAGTTTCTGCTCTTGTTTGAGTAGTTCAAGCGTAGCGAAAACATCCAATTGATCAACATCGACCGAAATACCGTTTATAAGCAATGCCGATTCTCCTTCTCCTATGCCCAGCTCGGAAAGCGTTATTTCTAGGTTCGTTTGCACCTCAAAACAAAACAATTAAGATGACCGTATTACGCTTACATCACCATCCCTCCGATAGTCTCAATGATTTGCGAGATGAGAAGCAAACTCCGTATAATCTAACAAATTATCGACGAAACAAGGTTAGCATTCCTTTTCTGCATATTCCTGATATGTCGAGCCGGGACGAAGAACTGAAGCTTTACTGGAGACACGTAGAACCGTAGAAGACGAGGCGTTGAGAACTGTACAAGGACGAAGAAGGACGCTAAGCCATCAGCCTATTCTCCGCAACGAACGTCACGGCAATAGGGTTTGAAACTGGTTAACAAAAGAAGCAGAGAATTACTGAAATATAATGAGACGGGCAAAAGCACATTTTTCATCATGAGATCACGAAATAAGTGGACGTGCGGTCTATTCCACAACAAAAGCAGCATATTATCTCCATATTTCCGACCCGGAACACATGCTTCATCGATGGCTTGCAAAATAGCACCTGAAAACATTCCTCCCGCAGAACAGCCAAATTTCCTGCCAGGCCAAAAAAGAGAAAAAATTTGCAATCCACAATAAACAAACAAAAATACGATTTCTCAGCACATCAGATGAAATATATAGCCGTAGTGCACGATCCCATAGAAAATTACCTCAGCTCTCAACTCTTTTTTAATGCTTTGCCGTGAAATCGATCGAGCAAGAAGAGGGAAGTTCTGGCTCATTTCGGTGAGAAGGCTGAGTGCTTTCTCGGGTGGAGCAGAAACGATTCGTTGAGATGCCTGGTAACTTAGGTCCTGTACTTGCCACACCTTTAGTGGTGTGAGCTCATCCCTCTCCAGCAAATGCAAACGAAACTGATCCAACGACTCTTTTGAATCACCATGTAATTTCCTGCAAAAATCTTCACACCAAAATCAAGAGAAAAAAGAAGATGGATCTGATATCCATTTACTATATGTTTTGAAAAAGACAAAAAAAGACCACTCATAAACAGCACTACTGAGGGCACTGTTTAACAAAAACGAACAAATTTTTTCCTCGTAACAAGAACTGGAATTCCTACCAGAAACAATCATCCTATTTTTTAAAACCTTGCCTCATTTATTAACCTCTCTCATCCCTCGAAGGAAAGCCCCTCCATATAGTACCATCCAAACTCTCTTAATGCATCATGCCCATCTCATGCCCAATAAATCACGGGCATCCATGCAACCGGAAAAAATGAATGATATAGTTTAGAAAAAAAACAAGAAGATCATTCAGCAAAACTCGAGATCTTCGTGAAAAATAACTGAGAAAAAACCTCAAGATATTGAAATTGAATCCGTTGATATCGTCGTAATCCCGAATATCGGCATCGCTATCCTCCTCCGATTGAGTCTTGCCTATAACGCCAACGGACATCACAATATACTATCTTTTTTCTCGTTTTCGCCACCTCTTAGATGCTCGTATTTCACCTTTTCTCTCCGGCTTTCAAGGAAAAAAAATACGAATCGTTAAGTACATTCCATGCAAAGAATGAGAGTTCTTCAATGAAAAATCACTCCACAGGAAATATAGTACTCCTAAACACCATATGAATGTCAAGAACGTGAAGCAGATATGTGACGTCTACTTGACACTAGTAGTATGTTGTATCACTCATCGGTTCCGTTTGAACGAACAGTGCAAGGCCTGAGAGGGAACAAAATTTGGCAGCATAAACGGTCCTTACGATCTTATCAACCACAAATCTCCGGGCAAGAGAACGCAATCCCAATATTCAGCTGTATCGGATCTGCCATCCACATTTGTCCGATTTCTTTTTTGTCTCTTCTCTTCCTCTTTCGCTTTAAATCCTACTTGCTGCATTCTTTCGAGCGGATACAGCCTCAGCCCGAAATCGGACTTTGACTTGCAATCTGTTTTCCAAGCGGAGACATATGGCAAGATGAGACAAGCTCATCTACAATTCAGAAACATTCAGTGTGTAGTGGCCGTTGAAACAATCGTTTATACAACAGCCCACCGCTGCGCGCCTCATCCAGATATACTATGATATAGCATCATAACGGCTTAAGGGAATATGTATCTATTCTATGTGACAATCATACTGCAAAATAATTACTTCTTAGAGTTTCCCCTTTCAATTAACTTCACGCAAAGATATAATAACACTCCTGTTCGTTCACCAAAATTGATGACGACATTTGAGTGGTGACGCTGTAATGCACGTTTATGATGCGAAGTCCGGTAAATGATGCCAAAAAGAGCTGAGATATATGCAACGCTTTTTACTGATAGACAGCTTCGGCGTCAACAACAGCATACCTGCACTTAACGGCAAAATAGCTCTACCAATGCAAAAAGCACCTCACACCACCAACCTGCATTATACGAAATTCATTCATTTCGTTAAAACACATCAGCTTTTTTTCCCCCTCCCCCTCTCACAATAAATTTAAGCTGCCAATTGAATTTTCCGATTTGCTCTGTTTAAGTCCTGTTATTAGGTTGTTTCGCAAAAACTGAATAACTTCATAAACATTATCTCGCACAAACCAGGAATGTTGCTATCATCCATTGCTTTGTATTCCGTATTTTTGATCGCTAATTCGACACCATAACCTGATAACAGCACCTTGTCATCACGTGCCTCCTGCAAAGTGTGTACAGCCGTTGGATTACGACAGCTTAGCTGTGAAAAAAAAAACCTCAAATGCGGGAACATATCCAGCACTTACTTTATAACACCATGTAAAATGCAAATTTGTGAAAATTTTGCGAAAAGTTTTTTAAAAAAAGTGAATTTTGCAAAAAAAACTGTAATTTTTAAAAAACGTGACTCTTCTCCAGTGCATGCTAAACCTAAAAGTAATGTCACCGTTCTTTTCATATCTGCAGAAGTCATTAGGTAGCTAATTTTCATTTCGTCCTCTCCCCCTTTTCTTGGCAAGAAAGAACAGCACATACCCTACACCAGTGCCGGAATACATATTTTGCTTTATTATTGCGAGCAATTCTCTCCGCAGCCAAATGTAGATTTAGCCAACTTTTGCTTCCAAGTTCACCATAAACGACGACGGTGATCTCATGCAATCGCGATTTCGGATATACGTGATCCACAGAGTATAGTGTCGATGGAGGTCCACTGAAAACAAGGAAATTAACTACGGTTTACTTTTTTGGCGCTCCAAAAACACCACAAAACGAAAGTTCACAAAGCACAACTCCGTTTGGCTAATTCTGCAACTGCTCTTGCTTCTATATAATTTTTCTTACAGCGCAAGGAAAAGCCCCTTTTTCACTGTCAACGGAATCAGTACATCACACTATCGTTTGACCGCTATAATATTCACTGTTTTCAAGCAGGCAGCAATACTGCTGTTATGCTGCTCACGTACAAAACAAAAGTATCTCACGTTGGCTACACCTCATCTTGCCCACCATGGCCGTATGCACTTGGATATGAATAGGAAAATGTGAAAAGTCAAACTTGCTCTCTTCTCCGCTGCGCAATTCTTTGGAAAGCAAATGGCTATAGCGGAAATAAACGAAAGCACAGCATAACGGGTCGCCAAGATCCTTCAGATACTTCGACCATGAAAAATTATGGCGAAAAAATAGAATATCCCATTGAGAAGCTCGCAGCTTTACAAGCGGATGGGTAGTGTCAATAAAAAGCAAAAAAGAGGTTCGAGTCTTAGTACGTAACGCTGTGGTAGGCCGTAAAAAGCGCGATCAAGCTGCCAAAATTTGTTAGTGTTTTCCGTTGTCAACAAAGTAAGCGCACAATGTCACCATCGAGCATAAACGTGGCAAAGTATTGTTATCACTAACACTGTTCGTTAACAATAACCAGTGGTTCTCGAGATCAACTCTCTACGGGATATCGCGTAAGTATAAGAACATAGTCAAATAACCCTTGCTACTTATTTTCGTCACCTTAGAAGTGCTTGTTTTCATTTTGCGCCTTCGTTTATTCATTCATAAACGAAAAAAGACCAAAATATCCAGCCAATAAATCAACAAAGCGATTTATAAAATACCTTTCACTGGCATTACCCACAGCACGTTCCAAATCCTCTGCGTCGCATACAATCTCACCGTGAACCACCGCGTACGCATCACAGTTCACAGCATTTTCCGCACCAAGCTGAATTCGTACTTCCCAACAATGACAAGTATGCTTCAACAGCTCCTTCCCTAATCATTTAGGTAACATTAAGCACCCCTCCTCCCCTTTCCCCATACTATACTCCGTCGGATTTGGGTGACGGCTCTGTAAATCCACACCAGGAAAGAGAAGCGGGTTATGCAACCGAATAGACATGTTTCCTGCGCTCTACGCTACTGATGAAACCAGTTCGCTATGGCCTCTCATTTTTATCGTTTGCTTCTTTTTCAGACGTCTTCGCTATGTCGTTTTCTATAGCTCGCCACTTCCACTTTCGATTATGCGCCTAATAAACTGCTAGCTAAGCTATTCCGTCATGTCCTATCAATTACTAAATCTGCGAATAAGTCTTTTTTTCACATGCTTCAATAAACTTCCTTGCTGATCATAATCGAACTATAACAACCTCACCATTCTAATTAGCACACTGATAACTTAAGAACCAAGCCCAGATCTGCGAATAACAGCCAGCTTCCAAACTCCACGATAACTGCTTGCAAAGCGGAGTTGATGAGGCGAAGATTCTCGTTGTATGCTTCAAATGGCACCCCATTTGGCATGCCTGGCCCTTAACCGAGCTCAATATAAGCCCGCCTGTCAATTCCTGAGCGTTGCTGGGATCGAATCGACGACAAGCCAATTAAAAGAACATCTCTGATCGCTACATTATCGCGCCCTAGCTCATGAACAGAAAACTCGGGCAAAAAAAAAAAAAATTCACAAAGAGCAATGGACAAGTGTTACCTGCTGAAAAAGCTGTACGATAGGCGAATGGACCCTGAGAGAGAGCGCGAATTTAAGCAATGCTGTACGTGATTGCCCTAACAGTCGACTGGCCAACCGTACTGCTATATCATGCTGCTTTGCGTCACTAACTGAAAAATTTAACGTGCATTCAGTAAAGACCACAAATTCTTTAAGTGGTTCTCCTCACTTTCAGCTTGATACCTGAAATACCAGCAACCAAAAATCACCTGCGTAAGACGTACCAGAAGAAATTTATTACTGTAATGGTATGCAATAACGGTTCACATCCTCCTGTGCAATTCAGCACTTGAGCACATTTGTGTTGCATGTAACGAATATGTCATTTGAGGCAACCGAAACTGATGTCTTAAATTTTACACGGCGATCCGAAAAAGCCGGCTGCTATTTTACATATCCGGAACTTTTCTGAATCATCTTCTTCAGGTGTGCAACGAACGGCAAATTATGAAAGAAAAATTCAATACGAGAATATCGCATCGAAACGCTGATACGTGTATAGACATGGACATAACATATTTCAAGGTTCATTTCCAACAGCATTACTTTCAGATACATACCTTCATCGACTTCATTACTATAACTTTCCACTATCCAACTGCTTTTTTACTTCGTTTATATCAGTTTCTGATCCGGTTAAATAATAATCAACATACACGAATTCCATTCGTCAGCATTCACTCCTTCAATGATCGCATCCAAATACTTCCAAAACATTCCACTGCCTTCTTTGGTCATAAACTCACTGAAAATTACTATTTACGATTAATCATTTCATTACGAGGCAATAAAGTCAAAGCTGAAGACGATAGTTTGTGATATCATCGAGTGTTGTATTAAATAAATGGGAATCAAAAGAGTTGCCTCGACACTGATTTAGAAGCGGAAGAAGAATACCAGCCGCAGGAGTCGCGAAGTCTCTCCTACTGACCCTCGATATACCACAGGGCTAGGGTTAATCCCGTTGGTAACGTATCATCCACAACAACCTAGCATGACTATGAATGGTTACATAATAAAGTCAGTACGAAGCTTTCACAATTCTGTACTACTACTAGCGGCATTAATTCAAAATCGCAAATACTTTAATGGTAAGAACTATGAAAAGTGAAGTTCTTCCCCTTCATGATTTCTTATATAAAATAATTGATAAATAATAAATTTATGCAAATAATAATATTTTATATATAAGTCATATATAAATGACAAATTGAATTCAAGCAAAAATCGAACCTTGTCTCAGCGAGAAGCGACGTTTGTGGCCATTGTGCGTGGAGTGATGTGATGACGGCTTTCTTCTTTTTCTGCCCATTTACACTACCCAAAATAGCAGCCAACAATAACACTGTTGAGAACAGCCGTAAAATCATCGAATAACCCACGCTCACTACAAAATGGTATTTAAAACGACAGTATGGTAAATCCAAGCGCTATAGTGCCGACGACGCATTCATCAAACGGATCTGTGATCTCACTCAGCGATTCGCCCGCTTGATCCTCAATCAACGTTTACGAATGGCTTCGCTTCTGCACCACAACGTATGCACCGATCGACAATATTGTTTTAACGCGAGCACTTCTTAGGAAATGACATAAAATGACATAAGTGACATAATAAAATGAGATGAATGACATAGTCTTGTGCAAATTGGCATTTCCATTAGGGATGCAGCAAGAGGGTGGGGTGGAGGGCAGGGATGGGGTTGGGAGAAGGTGGGGAGGGGTGGATGGATGAGGAAGACTCAATTTGACAGATGGTCTGTCAAATTTAATTTTTTTAAGTGGTATGAAGTGGTATGTAGAGAGGACTGACTAAACTGATGGCGAAGTAAGGGAGGGGAGAGGAGGTGGAAGGCAAGAAAATTGGAGAGAAAGGAGTGGGGGATAACTTAATCGTTCTTGTCTTTAAAACAGTTGGGCGAATTTGAGAAGGAAGTTGCATTTATCAGGAACGAGCACTGAACAAAACGGTTCACAGTGGTATCGAATAAGCAAGCCACACACAATTCGGAAACAGCATAAGCTACAAGCGCGAAATACTGCGGCACATAAACCAACCAGCGAATATTCCCTCCGAAGAAAGAGAGATACTAAAAAATCGCTAAGAATCTTGCGCGAAGCAATCAACCATCCAAACCAATTTTCAAAAAATAATAAACCAATCGAAATAATCGCCAAGTATCTGCTCAAAGGTACAACAACGAACCACCACCAAATTACGACGACCTATGCAAGCGTTCTTGTACTATCGCTTTGCCACGCACAGCTCACGCTACAACATTTCATGCGTAAACTCAGACATTGAGAGAGCGTCTTCAAGGAATGGACGAAGAAGAAGAAAGCAGAATAAAGGAGCATCTGGAAGCGGCGACGAGAGAATGACGATCGCGACTCAAGACGAACGCTCGTTTGCCGCTAATCCATCATTAATGGCTTTTGCGACTGAAAGTCGACGTCGATTGTGGCTCACATCAAAGTTAGTCACATCATGAAAGTTGTGGCTCTTTTTGTAGGTGTGGTAAGTTTTGGGTCGGGGTTGAGGATGAGTAGGCGCTGGATGGTCGACGTCATGCCCATATTGGCCGAAAATACAAGGCTGACCAAAAATGGACACTTATTCTTTTAAAGCGCGGTTCTTATTCATTTATGAGTCTTGCGTAGAACATTTCGAGTGTTGTTCACTAGCAAGCTTTAATTGAGTCTTCACAATATCCTGAATGAGTGGAGAAAATTCCTATCAAAACGTCTTTGTGCTGCGACATTTCCGCACTTAATTTTCGCACTTCCGAAATTTCCGCCTCCACAGAAACTTTTTTAATTGCTCATTTACGACAACGTGTATTNNACGGACGACAGTTTCGCCACTTACGGATCAGGAATATCGCTATCAGCCACCACTAAGTAACAAAGTCAGGATCGATTGGTAAATGAGCTGTGATCGTAAGCGGAGCTCATAAATGGTTGGTTTACGAGTCATCATTGGTTAACCAATGAGTCGTGTTTGTAAAGATAGTGTCCGTGAATGAGTAATTTATAAGCGATAGCTGATTGATAAATGACTCTTTCAAGGTGTCAGAGGCCTGGCTTTTTTGTGAGCGGGTTTCAATTCGGTGTCAAAGAAGCAGTCGTATAAGGAGCTTCGCTGGGGCCATACGCATACCTGGCCAACTTAATCATCGCTAGACGCACAACGAGGCAACACGTAAAACCACGTCGTCTTCAAAAGAATGAAACAATTGAGCATTCACATCATGCAGGCAAATTGGCTGCTTTATCAAGGAAATGAGAGATCTGTGGACTCTCTTCGACAGTGTTCTAAAGAAAAACAACATAGAATTGGACGAAACTGTCAAGACGGTTTTGAACCGGAGGAAGCAACATTGCGCTCGGATTTTTGTTAACACCGTACGACCAAGCAAGACGCTATCGTCTTAACTGCGAAATGGTTCCATCAAAGAGGTTAACGCAGTTCTAAGTCACCGATTTGAAGATGGTTCGCAGAAAGCAATCAATCACCGCATCTTGTTCGCTTATAACGACAGAACAAAACTACAGTACAGTCAAGAACGCATTTGGGTTAATCTTGGCCACCAGGAAGTTTCTCCGTAGAATTCATGGAAGCAAGCTTGTACTCCGTATTGGTCATAAGCCACTACATGCAGTAGTGTGCTTGACGAAAGGAATCCGGTGCAGACCGCGGACTGGCTACATTACGCTTTTGCGGATAGGGCGTTGACATTGGATACAAATCGGCGGCGGCTTTTAGCCAAATGATGCGTGTTCAGTGCCTATCGCCCAACAGCCATCAAAGTGCGAAAGTGAGGAAGTGGCTTGCAGACATTTTCGTTATGTGAGTGATATGGTGATAAGAATTACTGCGTCTTCGCTAAGTCACCTTGCCATTCCATTCAGTGCTAAGGCAACCTTCATATGCGTTGGAGGTCAAAATATGAGAGCGTGAATGACGCCATTGCTAATTACTTCATAATTTGAACCAAAATAATTTATCCATATTTCTTATTTTAGTTTATAAAGGCTTGAAATCCGCGCAATGGCTCTGAACAAGTGGAAACTGGACGCGTTGCCCGGTGGATCTCGGATTGCCAGTCGCGCTCTTGACACTTGCCTTAATCCTCCTGGATTTTCGCAGGGTGTATCCATCGTTCAACAGGTTATCTTTTTTATGTAAAGCTGTATGCCTTTCACTTAGTGTATCATTTGACTTGCCCTTAGTGTTTTATGTTGAATGCTATCAAAGTTTTCAGTCGTTTATGTAAGCAGCGATCTATGATCGCCGATTTCACATCCACCGATTCAACACACTGCCCGCTGAATTGTTTTACAATGGAGTTATTGCTGTGATCATTATGTGCTGAGTGTTGAGAATTGTTTTGTGTCCGCAAGGATGTGCATGCACTATATGCAGATACTACACATTTTGTCTAAGAAATTTGTGCATCCATTGATTTTGGCATCTGCGATGGGTCCAGGTTTAATTTCCCCGAATGCTAAGGGGCGACCATGATTGAATGTGGGTAAAAGAAACCTGACCGTATAGACCAGATCCACAGCCAGCGAGTTGGGGGGCAAGAATTCTCTCTTTCAAACGAAAGTTGTGGATGGGTAGGCGGTGGCTGGAAAGCGGAAGCAGCGGTGTGGCTGACTTGTACCTAACATTTGTTCATTGAATGAATGCTTAAAGAGAGAGGGGGGAGAGGTTAGGAAGGGGAACATACGCTTTCCTACCTTCTCCGGTGCTCTCATTCCCTCTCCGTGCCGTCCTACTGCCATGTCAGGAGTTACCTGGCTGAGTGTCCTTCGTACGCTTCACTTCAGTTTTTGGCAGAAAAGGCTTTTTATCTTTCGTTTCCTTCAGTACTGCGCGATCCATCTGTCTAAATCAGAGAAATAACTATTACTTTTACTGCTTACTTTATTAATCACGAACGTTTAACTTTGTGTGCCTGTCTAGTTGCCATCGACGAAGCAGCAGTAGAACTCTGAGATTATTTGCTCCCGTTTCTTTCAGTAATGCGGTCGGTGGTGCAGACATATGAGGAGTCTCACGCACACCTTTAGTTTGCATCCAAGTTAAGTTGTCCTCAAGTTCTGAACCTGCAGCGACCGTGTGGCAAGGGGAGACAACGTTTTCTCGGGATGGCTCGGGTTTATCAGTCTCAAGTGATTTGAATCACCGAAAACTGCTCTGTATTCACCGAACTTGGTTCCTGGGATGTGACCATTTGGAAGTCGACTCTCCTTCAGACGGAAATTCTGGCTGTCAACCTGGTGCAGGCTATATAATCTTCGGTGGGGGAGGGGGGGGGGGAAGTCCTATTAGCCAGCCTGGTTTATGCTGAGCGCTCTGTGGCCACTAATGTGTTGAACGTATTTGCATTGCGGATGTTGTTTTACTTTAAATGATCTATGTTCCAGGGGCCTTCTGGAAATCAGCATGATTCGTAGGTGATCTCACCACCCCTGGTAGCAGCTCGATTAGAGGTGGAGTGGGGATTTTTTTAGTGTGCGAAGGGAAGGAATGGGAAGAGAAGAAAAAATGGGTAGAAGAAAATTACAGTTGCAGATGGGTACGGCTAGATATTGGGTCGCAACAACATCCGAAAATACCGAAAAGGGAGGGGCTGTAAATTTATTGGGTCGTTAAGCGATCACGAAATTGGGGAAAAGGATCATTAGTGCATTTAAGGAGCCACTAACTCGTCTGCGATAAAATGTTCTCTCCAATAGATTCTCGTTATCTCATTCGCCCCTGTTGAAAATTCACCTGTGAGTGTGGGGGGGGGGGGGGGGGGGGGGGGAAGTCCTATTAGCCAGCCTGGTTTATGCTGAGCGCTCTGTGGCCACTAATGTGTTGAACGTATTTGCATTGCGGATGTTGTTTTACTTTAAATGATCTATGTTCCAGGGGCCTTCTGGAAATCAGCATGATTCGTAGGTGATCTCACCACCCCTGGTAGCAGCTCGATTAGAGGTGGAGTGGGGATTTTTTTAGTGTGCGAAGGGAAGGAATGGGAAGAGAAGAAAAAATGGGTAGAAGAAAATTACAGTTGCAGATGGGTACGGCTAGATATTGGGTCGCAACAACATCCGAAAATACCGAAAAGGGAGGGGCTGTAAATTTATTGGGTCGTTAAGCGATCACGAAATTGGGGAAAAGGATCATTAGTGCATTTAAGGAGCCACTAACTCGTCTGCGATAAAATGTTCTCTCCAATAGATTCTCGTTATCTCATTCGCCCCTGTTGAAAATTCACCTGTGCCAATACGTAGAGGGTCCATAGATTATGGGTCGTAGAGTTTGTGGATTATGGATAAGAAGAAGAAAGTTTTCTAGGTAGAACAAGGAGGACGCAACGAGCAAACGCAGCATTTGATGACGAAGCGTGCTTGGGACATGGCCTTGCAGCCGATCAAGAGTCTCCCGATGAACATGTTCATGATGTATATGTCAGGAAACACCATCAGCATATTCCCCATAATGATGATCGCAATGATGGCCTGGAGACCAGTCAAGGCGCTCATGAGTGTTAATGCTGCTTTCAAGCCACTTCAGGTCTTTTATAAGAAGTGTCGTTTTTGAAGTGCAGGGAAATTGGCTTAAGAATAAAGGAAACTGCCGACGAGCACAGTATCTTGCGAATTCTCTGTCCTCGCATCCATGAAATTCATGATTGCGGCGAATCCTCGTATTCGCTTTCCATCTTCCATTTTTAAGGGAGAGTTCTCACAAATCCTGCTTTCTTGACGTTAATCTTTAAAATCTCACTTTTTGGATAGGCCGTTTCGTACAGAATTTACTTAAATTCGGTCCTTAGCTGATTTAATCCTTTTGTTACAAGACGCTGTTTCGCATAAGTGCTTCATCGCCCAGATAAGCTGCTCTCCCTGTAGCCACCCAAAATGCTATGATCCCTGAGTTTCTGATTTGAGTGTTTACGGTAGTACTTTTAATGCATGAAAAGGTAAAATATTTCAAAAGGAAATAACAGCCCACTAATAACTTTGCTGCTGGAGTGGAGCATATTACTGTTTAGGCCATCTTTGATCTTTCGACGCGATCCATATAAGTTATACTTCTTTATCGGCAAGTGCACTATATTCTTCGCATGCGTTTTTCAGTACGACCCTTCTTAATTAGCGATTCTTCGCTCTGCACCTTCGAAACCATAGCGTTTACACCAGCCGCGTATGCTTTGGGTGCATCCTTCGTTCGATAACATTGCGATAATTTGCTTATTAGCCGTTCTCAACTACTGATGCTCTGATCGGTGTTGTCTAATGAAAACGCCTAGTTGATTTAAATCTTACATAGGGAGTTATTGGTCTTATTATTGTGTGATTACAATTACTATTGTAGTTACCACAATTATTATCATTAGTATTAGTTATTATTGTGTATAATTAGTTATGGATTATTTGTTAGTCTTATTAGTATTTGAAAATATGTATCTTCACAAAATGAAAAAAAAATCACAAAAAAAAAATAAAAATAAAAGATTCGATTCGATTCGATCTTCAGTTATTAGATGAATATATTGTTTTCTTTTGAGTAGAATGTAACGGAAAAATGAGACTGTTTAAGAGGGTATTTATCGGAATTTGTTGAAAATAATTCAGGTTTTAGAATGTTGGAATTTAGATGTTTTTAAAAACAGCTTCAGTGCATTGCTAGTCTTTATGGATGCAGTTTAATTCTTTTCATTTTTTTTAAGGACGAACATACGGGTAACCTGCTTGTGCATAAAATAGTCTTCGTGCTTGGCAATACACTAGCAGTGGCGATGGCACTCTACAAGTTACATGGTATGGGCCTCTTGCCGAATCACGCTTCAGATTGGCTTGACTTTCAACTACCACCACAAAGGATGCAATATGTGCTTGTTTCTGATTCATTTGTTTATTAATTTATTTTTTTTAATCTTTAAGTTTTTGAGAAGTTTAAATGCGTTCTGTCCGATCGGACTTAAATTCCTCTATCTCGCGGACCTCGAGGTTCGGAGTCGATATCTCTCAGCCAGTGTCACTCCCGAGCTGGAACTGCTCGTGAACTCCTGAGTCTCGAATCACCGGGACTCCTAAAGTGTGAGGTGCATGATCACGGCAGTCCACTGGATTTCGAGGCTCCCCAAGACTGAGAATCGAGCCCGCGAAGCATTACTAATACAGGTACATACTTCCCAGACGGCCAACGTAGTTTTCAATTACACCTTAACTAAATAATGCGGCGAAAACCTGGAAAGAAGCAGGAAACCGCAAAACGTGAGACTGATGGGCGGGAAGTGTTTGAAAGTTCTGGGTTCTTGAATTTCCTATTTATAAATCATTGCAACGTATGGGGTCTTTACTTTAATTAATCGCATCTGGAAGGAGGGAAATTCTCAGGCTAATAAGTTCGATTTGTATTGCATTATCGATATTGCGCTCTTTCTTTTACTTCTGTGAAATTGGACAATCTGCTAAATAAACTTATTCAAGAAATTTTTTTCCTTCCAGTTACGAAAATTTCAGGATAAATAATTAGTTATTAATTATTGGTATTCGCCCGTCTGTCGAAACGTTTTTATGTTTCATAATGCTCATATGGCCGATCACATAGTCATTTTTCGGCTAATGGCGTTTCAACTAATTTGCGCGCGCATGATCGTTTATTCATTCAGTAACTAAGGTAATGAATTTTGCTTGTTTTTTTTCTTCTTTTGATACTATGTCCATCATATACACTTATGTGAGCTCAGACAATGGAAAATATAACGGAGTAGCCGAAAGTCGAACAGAGTCTGTCGCTAATCGAGTTCGACTCATGGCTGATCCGATATACTTTCCACGGTGAGAGGCCATACACAGCTTTATTACTAGTGTTGCAAGCTGTACCTCATCAATATAAGGCTCTATCATCAAAAATTCTAACCAAATAATACGCCATATACGATTGGAATTCAATCATGCAATTGCATCATCGATACTTGGCAGGTTAAAATATGTTTGAAGAGAGCGTAACGTTACGAACGCCGCTTATTCTAGTGATTTTACTTATGGTATTCGAGAGCTGAAATATATATTACTACTATCGTATGATAGTTGCACTCCTCTCTTTAAAGCCGTCGAAAGAAATAAAAAAACAACATCGCATAGAAACAAGTAGAGAATTTGGTATTGTTGAGAAGCATAATCAAGTGTCATACAGCTAAGCATAAGTTAGCCATTTGAAAAATAGAATACACACATACATCACCGGAATTAATAATAAATCGCAAAAACAGTAAAAGCAAATGAGCAAATCTCAATAGCTGATTGTTTTTTACAAAGAAAATAAAAGAGACTAGACCAGAAGTGCATTGGATTGCTTGTTCGGAAAGCACAATCATCATGTTATTAACAGTTGAAATTCTGCGTCTTATTATTTTTCACTCAGTAAGAGGAGCCCCATGATAGAATATAAGGCAGTGTATTGCATATATGACAGTCAATGCACGCAGAATAGTCTAACCGCCCAAGACGATGCGTATTAATGAAAACTTGAAAGGTAATTAAATAATTGAGCGTTTTTGCTTGAAGCTGCCTTTATAGTGCATTTCTTGATGGATCGATTATTCCATAGGGGCATAGGAGGAGGTAGGGCGGGAAGAAAAGAGAAAATATGCTTTCTGCAGTAAACAAAGCACAAAATAAATGGTTTTTTGATCTGAAAAAAACAATGCGTTTTTTTGAAACAAAAAAAAGCTGCAAAAAAATTGTTTGGCGATCGCAACTTGAAAATAGAAAAAGAAATTTTTGGAAAGAGAAAATTAAATAACAAATAACAATTACAACAAAATTAGGTTATTGCCATGATATGTTCGCGTGAATTTTGGTGTGAATGACGCCACCAGTTCGTATAATAGCGCAAATAATATTCGATGATAGAAACGTACGGCATTAGCCGTAATCATAGTTGCTGAGCAATCTATTATCATAAGCAAGCAAACCATCTCATGGTTCTGAAAAAAAAACGACCATGAAATCAAAAAAGAAAGGAAAAAATTTCGAATGCCTTATTAGGTTTTCAAATAACTATCTAGTATTAAACGCTCATTGCTTTTCTCCCTTCATCAATTGTTTACTTTCAAATAAGCTCATTCTCCACAGGAATGCCATAGATTGAGTAATGCATACACGTTGTTAACTGATGCCGACTTCAATAACTACTCCTAGAACCGATTAGAAATGTGTGCCAGGTAT
>JPKZ01002808.1:641843-657608 GCA_000803305.1 Toxocara canis | reverse complement strand
AACAAATATTAATGGCTTTACAACAACATAAGATTTTTAAATTCCCCTCGGTCAATTGAATCACAACATGAAAACTTACCTGATCTTCTTAATATCATAATCGCTATTTATCAGCAACCGTTCCAAACGTGTTATCTGCCGTTGTAGATCCGTCAGATTGTTTGTAACCGGCTGGAACAGAACAAGGTTTGAGCACAGGTATTAATGATTGTGTTTAGTATGGTCAGTCAACCGGCCTAAAATGCGTATGATCTCAAGCACCTTCTTGAACTGCTCCTTTCAGTCCTCAAAGTTGTAAAAGTTGTGTGAGAAAAAAAGTGGAGAGCGGGAGGGGGAAGTGAGCCGTTAATGAGGCTAATATAATCTCCTTTAGATCCTGTTGGATGTTGCCGTCTTTAACAAACTCATCCATTCCCTACCTTAATACAGCGTAATTTTAGCGCTCATGATAGATCACCTAGTAGCGTATTACCCAAGCGCATATGCAGAAGGGTAAATGAAAGGTTAATGAAAGGTTAACCGGCGCAATTAGATTAAATCTTTCACAATCAATCCATCAGCGCTCATGCGAATGAAAGTTTGATTTCGGGTAACATTTTGATTTTGACCAAAAACAATGGCACTTTCGTTACGGCTGTCAAGATAATAGTACCCATGGCCGCCTAGTAACCCATGCATGTTTACCTAACCCACCGTATCTGCTCGAATTAAAAAAAAGACTGATTTTGAGGAAGTCGACCGCGGTTTTGAACACGTAACGAAAAACCACATAAAAAGTACACTGGAAATTATTGAATGTGGAAATTAGTAAACACAGTTTTTCGTTACCACTTATTGTGAACCGTAACGACCACACAGAACTGAGAGTTTGAATAGCTGCTCAAAGTTGTGAATTGTTGCAAACATTTTCAAAATCGCTCCCTAAATTTGAAAATATCGTTTTGCGGTATTTAGTAAAACAAAAAAGCCGCAGCTATTGAATATTTTCGATATTTTTTCATCGTTGATATGCTATGAATATCTGACGAAAAAAGTGGCCCTCTGGATGGCTACTATCATCGCAAATGATACGACATTTTCACTTAGATAGTATTCTAATATTGAGATATGAATGAAGAAAACTGCACGCGGCAGTAAGGTATATAACAAAACGGTACCGACATAAATGCGCTCGTACAAGCACATGGGTAGATGAATTGCACAAATATAGGGGAAAGAAACGCATGTAATAAGCAAGGAATAGCAAGTAAATGAGTTGCACATGTGTACTTGCAAAAGCAAAATCATTCAGCCTAATAAAGTAAGCTAAGCATATGAGTATGAGATGTAACTCAATAAATTCAAGGAGCAATTGTTCTGAGGTCAAATGAGTTGAGGCGGTTCATGAACACGGAAGGATTCTGCGCCTCAGCGATTCTACTGGGAAGTTCATCCCAAATACGAACTACTCTGAACTCTAAGCAATAGAAGACACCGTTCACAGAACAGGTTTTGCATGCTAATTGACAATGATGGGGTCGACGTTCACGCCGATTTAGAAGCGCAAATAAACTGTTTAAAGTTATATCAGTGAAACCTCTAACAATTTTAAAACATAATGCTAGGTCAAATTTAAGTCGGCGATTCTCGAGAGGTTCGAAATCAAATATCTACAACCTGGCCATATAAACAGGTGTATGTGGCTCCACGAACAATTTACGAAATGCCATACGAGTATAATATTCTTGCACTTTTTCAACGATTTCTATGTCACTGATCAAGTGTGGTGACCATGCTTGCGTACATTATTCTAGTATGGGACGGCAGTACACAATATGTGCTTCACGACAATGTTCAATGCATCTGTGTTGCAATGCACGTAGGATACAGTTAGCCACCTTTAGCGCTTTCGTAGCTATTTCAGTGCAGTGCAGGTTCCAATTTAAATTAGGACAAATCTTGACCTCAATCCGCAGACGGTGAAACTTGGTTGTCCAATCGTAGGAAGCACCCATGATGGAAACTTAAGTGGAGAACACGTTAATTTCCATAATGAGTGCTTCCTACGATTGTATAAAATATACATAAACGACTCACCGCATCATTTTTGGTGGTTAGGGTCCAGAAGATGTAAATGTAGAAGAGGACGACGAATACCGCTAGCACTTGAAATAGATGTCGCGACGTCGACATCTCCGCATGTTTACCGCTTTACTTACTCTTTCAGCCCAGTACCTGGCAATGCACTGGTCCTAAAAAAAACTTTGAAGGTAACACCTAACAGAACTTGTAATTCCTGTTTCATTCTGGCAGCTTGTGCCCGATCTTGAATTCTTTCCTTTTCTTTTCGATAATATTTACCAAGACTTGTTTCGCTTTCCAAGTGTAAAACAAGAACTAAACAAGTGACAGAGATAGATGAGTGAGCATGCGTTGTGAGTTGGACAAGTGCATGCATCATTGTGCGTTGTATGCGTCGTCGTTTGTAAGTGTGAAGCTAAATACGAATAAAAAATTCTAGCACATAAAACAAACAATTCGAAATAATATTTTTATTTCTAAAAAATCTACAAACTTTCGAAAAATCTAGAAAATATAAAATATTTTAAACATCAAAATTAAACAGACTGATTGCGGATGTTTTCGTCTATCCGGTGATCCACATTACCTTTTTTTCCCCTTCGTCATTATCCTTCTGTGATCATAGCGCTTAAAATGATTTAAAAAGCCTTCTGCTTAATGTTCTCTTTGCTATCTGTCAGGAAGCTTTATCGAAAATGTTAACCCATCCTCTGAGTTCCTTGAAAAAGCCACATAATTATTACTGTTTTTCGTCTCCTCTGCAAACACAACGATGATTGAAAAAGCAAAAAGTTCGCGTAACACCATTTCGAGATCTCGTTGGCTAGCTTTAATCATTCATTAAGTTCTAGTTTCTAGTCATTTTAGTTTCCATCCTCTCATTAAAGTTAGAGAAAAAAACTTCTTTTACTTCTAACGATCGCCAGCCAGTGTGTAGCAATACAACAGTTCGTCCACGTAGAACGACTGCACTACGATTACGCAAAGGTCAAAAATGATAGAAAGCTTTCCTATGGTATCCTCAGTTATGCAAAAACAAAAATTTTTGAATAATTAAATCGGGAATTATTTCCTCAGGTCAAAAAAAGAGGTGTGCTAGAAGTGAATAAAACTTCCATATATCTGAAATGCGATTTGAAATAGTACATTTCGCATTCGAATTGTCGTATTCGGAATTCCAGCTGGAATATAAGCGCTCATGAAAAATAAAAGTATGCCATTTTATTGATTTACTCGTTTAGAAAACAATTAGAGTTGTCTACAAAAGTAGAATTTCCAATTTTTAAAAAAATGAAAAACGGTTAAATTGACGACAAAATCGAAACGGCTACAGCACAGCAAAAATGAATAATAAAATGAAGCAATAGAAGATGCTTTGTTGAGCTTTTGTCATTTTGAAGGTTTACACAGCTTGTGAGCCTGAATCAGTGTTTGGCGAGAATCTCATCAACTGAAACGCACTCATACTCACACATATTTCGCACAGTTAGCAACAGAAAGTGAGTCGGTAGGAACTAACGGCGTTTTTAACGCGCAAACGGATCAGACGATCTTCTTAAGTGCACAACGAAGAGAATGCTCAATGTCAATTTCATACCATGAACTAATGCAGAGTATGTGGTTTCTATTACTCTTCTTCCTCAGATTAAAATTATTTTTTTTCCTTAAAAGCTTGTTTTTCAATATACTTAAGCTGTTATACTTCAATACTATTCAAAGCTGTTCCATTTGTGATTAACTGTTCGTTCTTAGCACTCATGAGGGTCAACTCATAATGTTCTCATAATACTCATAATGATACTCATAATGTTACTTACTCATAATGAATGTAATACTCAGAATGTTAGTGCTCTTGTGAATATCAAGAACTATCATTTAAGCTATATTTCTATTACTGCTTCGCAAGAAATACAAATAATACACACGTGTGAAAAGTGAAAACTCGAGGAAAATCGTCTTTGAAAGTAACATAATTAAGTCAGGAATTATCATTTTGAAACTTTAAAAAACCCGCTAAATAAACCAGACCGAAACCAGCTTTTGCAAAATGATTGAAATCTTTGCGCTTAGCATAATTCTTTAAACGCCCTGCTTGCAGAAGTTCCGCAAATCTGCTTATAACGCGGACAATTTCAAACATATAAAAGTACTTACGCATAAATATAGCGTCAGCGCTATTCGAGAGGAACAATTTGGTCGCATTGAAAAGATGAGTGAAAAAAAAATTATCTAGTTGAACGACCAGAATTAGTGATGTACTCTTTCGAAGTTATAGCAGCTTATAGCTGATTAAGTTATAACCTATGTTGTAGCTGGTTATAGCAGCTGAATATTCGGTGGTAAAAAAAGACCCTTCAATAGTTTCAAAAGAAAGAACAAAACCAAAAAGTTATCGCTCCCAAGTAAGAAAACAATGCTTGGGGCTCAAAGGTGGCGAAATTTTTTTTTTTTAAATCATTGGAGCATCCATAATATAAAAGGATTAATAGTGATGCATTCAGGCTGTTTAAGTGGTGGGAAATATGGTTCTTGCATCTTTTAAACGAATAATAGTTGGTTGTGAGGCAAGCAATATGATAACAATGATAACAACATGATAACAATATGATAGCAAAAGGTAACAATGACAATGTTGTATGGAATTAAAATATCAGTTCGATGGCCTTAATGAATCTGTCACTTGTCAGTTTCTCGCTGCTTTATGAGCTTCAAATATTATCGCTTTTCAAATAATGGTTTCGTGTTTTGCAAATGGCATGATGCGCTTAAGACGATATTACTGCGTTCCATACATAACACAAGTGATCGGGCTGGGGAATCTTCCAAACAACGATGACAACTATGGGACGTTATGTGGCATGCTCAGTTGGTGGAAGAGAGACACCAAAGTAATGCGTTTAAATGCGCCTATGGCAATAAAAAAAAAGCTTTTCGTGCACAATCCAGTAGCATTTCATTCGATTAAAGCCCATATCAAAAAAAAAACGCAGCTGCTCATCTCATGGAATTGGGGGGTTTTTTTAAGAGAAAAACCTTTCTCACAACTAATCAATAAATCGTTCAAAAAGTTACTTCGAAAACATCTTTTCGAACACTAAGGACGTTTAAGAAACAAGTTGCGGCATTGCGACTAACGAATACTATGTCGCGGTGATAAAGAATAACGTTTAATTGATGTTATTTTGAATATTCCCAATATCGTTACTAAGTCGGTATTCCTTACTTCACAACTGATATTTATTGATGATTAAATTACTGCATATTTCCTGAACTATAGCCATAAGTTTTATATATGCTGTATAGAGTTAGTATGCTTTAAAGAAAAAACAACCAGAAATATGAGGAACAGAACTGGTATTGCCGTACTTCTATAATGCGAACAAGACTTTTGATAAAGAAATTCGCTGAGCGAACAACTGCGAATGAAAGGAAAAAAAAATGACATTGTAAGTTCCACTTCCTGCAACAAATTAGAGCAAAAATCGCGTCATTAAACTCCAACAGGAAAATTAACAGAGGTTAACAATCACACGCATAAGCTTATACCATCTTATCACTATCAAACTAAACTGGCCATTAAATCGAAGAGGTTAAACGCAAGTCAAATGACAATTTCTCTCTGAAGTTACAATATTCCGAAAAGGAAAAGGAAAAAAAATGTGAGGAAAGAAAGGAAAGGATAGAGCAAAAAAGGAGAAAATGGTGCAAAAAAAGGAAAAAAAAAGCAAGACCATGAAATCGATGTGCAAATGAAATTTTCCATCATAACCGCGTTTCGAAATTATGATGCGATGTAAGCTCATGCATGCGATATCAGCAATATCATCAAACAATGGAAGGGATTGCCACACCATTTTCTGAGAATGCATCTCTGTATAGAGTCAGTATGCTTTAAAGAAAAAACAACCAGAAATATGAGGAACAGAACTGGTATTGCCGTACTTCTATAATGCGAACAAGACTTTTGATAAAGAAATTCGCTGAGCGAACAACTGCGAATGAAAGGAAAAAAAAATGACATTGTAAGTTCCACTTCCTGCAACAAATTAGAGCAAAAATCGCGTCATTAAACTCCAACAGGAAAATTAACAGAGGTTAACAATCACACGCATAAGCTTATACCATCTTATCACTATCAAACTAAACTGGCCATCAAATCGAAAAGGTTAAACGCAAGTCAAATGACAATTTCTCTCTGAAGTTACAATATTCCGAAAAGGAAAAGGAAAAAAAAATGTGAGGAAAGAAAGGAAAGGATAGAGCGAAAAAAAGAGAAAATGGTGCAAAAAAAGGAAAAAAAAGCAAGACCATGAAATCGATGTGCAATTGAAATTTGCCATCATAACCGCGTTTCGAAATTATGATGCGATGTAAGCTCATGCATGCGATATCAGCAATATCATCAAACAATGGAAGGGATTGCCACATCACCATTTTCTGTGCACAGCAAAACAGTGTGTGTAATACAGGTCATTATTATCAACATTGATTTATCGCCCGTAAATGACAGCCACATATATAGCTCGATACATGAAAACATGTCGGTAAAAAGTACATATGCAAAACACCAAAAATCATATTCCACTTCACATCAACGGCATATTCAACACGTTATAGGAGTTTGCTTGACGAAACATCCCTATTCAAATCGAATTGAATCTTTTATTTAATCAAGAGGCAAAGACTACCTTTACATGTCCTTATTAGCCAAAGTGAAACAAATGAAAGAAGCTAACAAGAAATGCTTTTCTCTGTTATGCTCTTTCGAAACAATATTCGGAAAGCAGAGAATTTTATCCGTTTCGAATGATTCTGCGATATTTTAGGTGGGGAAGTTTAAGTAAAGCCACCCGATAACCGTTCACAATCTCACAGGAACCAAGGAACGACAATGCTAAAACGATATGCCATAATAACTATTAGCATGTCCCGCCTCAGTATAGTACTCTCTATTAAATTTCGATTTTGCGTTTTGCAGACTTAATTACTTGGTCGGAATTGATAAACATAACTTGAAAAGTTCAAAATTGGCGGTTTTATTTCAGTGCATTACAACGAATTAAAAAGCATTTATTTTGTAGCCTCGAATAAACTCTCCCACAAGTGGAATACTCTAAGTTGCCGACTTCAACCACAAATTGTACGGGTAACCAACCAGTCAGTTGACATAATGCTAACCGGCACTAAATATAAACCTCACGACTAATATTCACCTGGTTTCTGAGAGGTGTTATAGGGCTGCTAAAACTGGAATCGATAATAAATAATACTTCTGAAAAAAATAATCGCTAGTATAGAAGCCATAACGTCTTTTTTTAAAAGTATCCGATCAAAGACAATTAATCACTATGTGGAGAGCCAAATTTAATGACTCGATTATCTCTAACGTCATTCGTCATTTTAGGGCACAAATCAATTGCGATGATATACAAACGAAGAAAATGCAACAAGAAGTAAACAGAAGCCAAAATCAAAACAAAACAAAAACTTTGAAGTACTTCAGGTAAGACTACAATTTGCCTTCTGATAAAACTATAAACAATCATTGGTTGCCCTCTGCACTCAGCGGTGTATGCAGAGAGGAGGTGGAGGTGAGAGAGGGGGCGGAAAGCAAGATCGATCACATCTTCCTATCCTCCCTTCCTCTCGGATGTCTAAGCACGGAAAGAAGTGTAGAATTTTTAGCAATGAAAGAACCGGTGTTTTAAACTTAAAACAGTTTAAAAGATCTTTTAATAAATGTAATCAACATGAAAAGTATCGAATGTTCGCATTTCCCCCTTTTAAACTTAAAACAGTTTAAAAGATCTTTTAATAAATGTAATCAACATAAAAAAGTATCGAATGTTCGCATTTCCCCCCTCTCTCTCTCTCAGCAACGCAAATTCTCATTCGGGTGCTCATTTTCATATCTTTCATCTATGAGTGCCTATATTATGGGAACCAATCAACAACTTGATCATTGCATGAGTCATGAACCTCATCTTCGTCACCTGTGTGCGATATTACGCTCTATAAAAGTCATACTGGCATTTTGATTCGTTACATGCTCCTTTAGTTTTGCTTGCACGAATGTTGGTGAATAGTAGTGGAAGGGATAATTTTTCAGATCAAAGATAAAGATCTGAGAAGAACAAAGCTGGATGATATGAATGCGAGTGGGAGAGCGAAAGAGAGGTTAATTTGCTGAAAATCGAAATCCTTTAAAAAAAAACTACTGGATTTAATAGTGCCCTCCCAAATGCTATACTGGTACATGAATGCTTAAGCAGTGTTCAGTAAAACGATCGAGTATAGGATAGTGATCGTAACGATACTGAACTCCGTTGAATAGATCGCTTCGATAAGAGGACACAGTTATAGTGTTATGAAAAATGCAACGAAATTCATCAACACGAAATGTGGTAAAATAGTATTTGCGTATGTGTGAGGCAGAGACAGAGAGAAAGAGAGAGGGAGAGAGGTACGGTGCAAGAATATTCGACATATATGCAAATAAAGCAATAAATTTAGGCAGCTCGCTTGAGAACAATGATGCGAGGAAATCAAAACTTCGCTACGCATCCATAAAATTCATTTGCCCAGACAAATGCGACTTAAAAATAGCCGTTAGCGCTAAGGGAGATGGCGTTCCCAAATGGGTGCCGCATAGATTTAAAGCAACGTTTTAAGGCGCTTTTTTTTTGCACTTTTTAACGGAAACGCAACGTTTGCAATGTTCGTATCATCGATGCAAAGGAAATTCTTGCAAACATAAAAATGGTAAACTTACTTGCTGTGGGAAATAAATGCAATGAAGAAAACAGATGTAGTAATTATAAAGCTTAAATTCACCAATAATCTTACCAATGGATATAAGATTTCATTGATTGGAGAAAAATAAATAAAAATTCAGAAACGTACGAGTGGCATGATTCAGATGAGAAAATACTCCGAAAAAAAGATTCAGAAAAATTCAGCAATGAAAATGCAATCATTTTGGATGAGGTTATCAAAAAGCAACAATGAAAGTGCAATGAATTTAGATGAGTTTATCAAAATGTCGCAATGATTTTACCAGTAAAGGAAAATAGCCCGTCAAAATGTATAGAAGAATTAAGGCAGAAAATAGCCGCTTTTCGCTACAAGCGTTGACGATTGGCGCATCGAATTGTTGCTGCGTTCTGCACAAAGTGCCCCAACGGAGCGTAGAAAGCCGCACATAAAGTGTAATCGATCGGCTTCAAAATGAAATTATGTGTGTGCGTGTGTGTGTATATATGTGTACATGGATGTGTGTGTGTGGTGTGTGTGTATGTGTGTGTATGTATGTGTGTATGTGTGTGTGGTATGTGTGTGGTGTGTGTGTGTGTGGTGTGTGCATAGTGTGTGTATGTGTGCTAACCAATAAAGCATTGCAAAACCGCAGTCCATAAAAACATTAATACACCTTTTTCGAAAAATCCTATCCTCAAATTATATCACGAATTTCAAGCCAAAACTTCAAACAGACTTTTGTAAGAAAGAAAACGTTTTTCGAAGATCCACGAGGCGAGAAGAAATGCTGCACGAGATATAGGATTGTGGCAGCTAACAGCTGTCTTCAAAAATTACGTGTCGTAAAGTACAACAGTTTCCAAACGCATCACTTATGCTAACACCTATAGTGAAGCTCAAACAGAAACATTGAATCTCCTTCACATAAAGAACGCCCTTTTAGTTTTAGAACTGAATCAAGTTTATCGTTTGCAACCAGCCTCACGTTGTTTGCAATTAGCTTTACGTTGTTTATAATAAGCTATTTACAATAAGCTTATCGCTTACAACAAGCTTCACAACGTTGATACGCAAATGTGGTTTCACGGGATGACAATGTCCTCAGTACTTACTCGTCACTGCGACTGCTTTACAAAATTACAGCCAGCATTTCATTTTTTTGTGAAGCCGCAGGAAATGTTCATCTTTAGCTTACGGTTACCCAAAATGATTCAAAGATTAGGAAAATTATTTAAACACAAGCAAAAAAACTGATCAAGTCAATCATCATATGAAGACGAGTGAGTAACGCAACTTCGCTCAAGACCAGCCATGGTTGTGATTTTAAAAAAATCGTCGAGAACTATGAACACTTTTTCGCCATCAAAGAGCTTTATTTTGAGTGAAATCGTTGTGATCACTCATCTATCCTTTTCGAGTTTTCTACTCTCACACCATCTTAACTACTATTTTGAAATTCGCATAACATCCGTGATCTAGGCCATGCCCAGCAAAATTTTAGCTTATGCTCAGCAACTTTTAATGATGCTAGAAGAATATGAATAGCTGCGCTATGGGGTCTCTATAATCCTGATTTATACGACTTTAACCCGCTTATATAATGACTGTCGACAGAAAAAGAATGCCCATAATAGCTAGACAGACGACAGCTTTATGCATTCAAACAACCCGCCGCAATCAAGGCTGAAATAACCAACTGTGAAATTCGACTTCAGATAGTCACTAACCGAACAACAGACATTTCGTATTACATTCACACTACTTTTCATCAGTGAATTACGAAATAGATATGTGAGGTATCACAAGTGCAAATCGAAAGTGGTAAACAGGTACAACAAAGAGTGCATATATCATTGAATATGAAATGATGTCAAATGAAAGCAGCATTCAATGAAGTTGAAGCTTGCGCTTGACTAATCCAAAAGAGTCGAATCATGCAAAGTTCCGGAAGAACGACAAAAAACGCACTTTCGCTTTTGAAATCGTCAATACCAAAATGCTCACAATTCCCTTCTTGACGATTTAGCAAAGCAGATAATGCAGTCAAACACGAAATATTTATTGAAAAAGGGCACCGAGACACGTATACGAAGTCTCGTGTCAATCACATATCCAAATGTGAAAAATGAGAAATTTTCTAGGAGGGAGGGGTAAGAAAATTTCAGGAAATCGAAAAATGAGGAAAGAAAAAGGGCAAACATATATATGCGTATATATATACATATATGTACATATATACAGATATATACATATATGTATACACATATACATATGCGTATATATATGTGAATTACATGTATATACATGTATATATGTATATATATTAAAACTTTTTAATGAATAGAAAATTCCTTTGATAGATTGTAGCATGAGTGGCAGACATTTTTAAAATCTCGTAGATCGTCGGTTGAACGTCGGTATCTTTAACAATGACAATAAATAACAAAATGTGAAAAATGAGAAATTTTCTAGGAGGGAGGGGTAAGAAAAATCCTGAATTGACGAAATTATCAAAATTTTTGCAACAGCAAAAAGAAAACACCAGAGAGTTGTGTGAAAATCTAGAAATATCGATTACCTTATTTAGCGATAGTCTCTCGTCACCATTAAAAGGCACAATTGATGAAGGACGGAACGGAATCTGAAAAGACGGATATATATACGGATATATATGATCATGTAAAGGGCGCAACGACGTGTTTCGGAATATGATTGTGTTCGTTTCTTTATCTATTCTGACAACCAACGACAACCCGTTCATATTTCAACTATACTCTTCTCGGAGTTCTTTAATTTTCCCCCTCCATATTTCATTAACTTCCATATTTCAGTAATTCCACATTCAAATAACTTCCACGTACAAATAACCATCTTTACAATGCACGGACACTCATCTATATCAAGTAAGTAAGGGTACGGCCAGCATACTGCAAAAACAGTCTGATTCGACTGGCAAGGCGGGCGATGAAGCAATGGTGTTATGCCTTTTAAGCTAGTCATAGGTTGAGTGGGAAACGGAAGGGAGAGAGGAAGATGCGGGATGGGGGAGAGAGGAGAAGGGGACGCTGAGAATCATAGGCATTACACATCTCAAATGAATCTTGCAAAGTGAGGTTTAGGGAAAGCTCGATCAGCAGAACTCGACTACCTCACTATCGTATACTAACTTTTTCCACAAGGAGGAGTGGGATGAAGGGTGGAAAGTTGGGTTAGCGAACCATGTAAATATCTTCAAGCGAGAGAAGTGGGATTAGTGACTGCGACCATCATTTTCATTGAAGATCCCATTTACACTTTTGAGAGCAAAATTCGTTAAAACGATGACAGATTTTGAACACTGTGAGCGCAAATGTCACAAGAACGCATCAATATTTGTGATGCAGGAGAGAAAGTTTTTGAGGGGCCTTCGGTCATTAATGCCTTAGACGATTTTTTTTAAAATTTAAATGAATTTTAAAGGGAAGGTTGAGGAGATTAACCGTAAACAGGTTATTCATGATATGTGCATAAATCGAACAGAACAAATCACGCGTTTCATTTGACGTACATCATGAGCATAGACACTAATTCGTTCTCGAACTTAAGACGATACTTTACAAAATGATGATCGGTTCGGTTTGCGCTCGTAATAAAAAACCGAGAAAAGCGAAAAAAAACGTAAACTCGTTCGTTCTACAAAAAGGCAAAAGCGGTTTCTGGTCACTTTGGCTAACAAAGGCTAAAAATACACATAACTGAACCGTTCTGTGTGAATCATAACCAATTTTAAAATACACATACGACACGGAAAAGTGAATTGACTATCTGCATGATTCTATGACTTTTGAAATATTTGCGCGTTTTTTTTTTTGAACCTCAAAATCAATAATACACATACGACACGGAAAAGTGAATTGACTATCTGCATGATTCTATGACTTTTGAAATATTTGCGCGTTTTTTTAACCTCAAAATCAACAATGATGGAAAAAAAGTGAGCGGAACCTGCTCGTTTTCATATGTTGGAAGTGTCTATGGATCAAAAACAGTCATCTGAATGTGATGAAACAAAACAGTGACTCTCAATAAGAATGAATCAAGAGGTGGCGATAGATGTGAAAGATGAAATGGTTGTGGACAAAATAAGACTTGCCAAAAATCGAACTGTTTGCAGTTTGCTATGGAATATACACGTTCATCTTGAAGCTTCACTTTCGTGTTATACATGCATAAATTAACGGCTAGCAACGAACGGTCAAAACAAGTTGAGAAGTGTAACGATTACGAACGAATACGCTTTGGCAATTCCATCCATCAAAGTGGGCCGAGTGAATTCGATTGATAATTGCTAAGTGATAAAGACGTACGAGATATGTAATCGTTAATGACTGTTATGACAACAAAAAAAAGCGCCACGCCACTTCCGGTCACAACGCTATAAGTGCAGAACGTTTGTCGAAGTGCTTGCAAAATAATCAAAATTCTTGTTCTAAACGATTCGATCATTAAGTCAAATGCTTAATGAAAGGTTCGTTTTTATGCACTTTAGCAAAATTTACACTTTACAAAGCCAAGACATGTCTATTCATAGGCGTATATTTGTGTACGTCTCTCTTTGTCTTTTCGGTAGTTCTTAGTTAAAAACTACTCAAACGAAAATAGGGAACTTAAAATTATGGATATGAAAAAGAAAACCATCATTTCTCTAATTTTAAATCAGTTCATCTATCTCCGACGTACTTATATACTCTTTCAAAGAAGGCAAAAAATTATGCATGCATTTTAAGATCGCTGCAGCCGCATCGACGGTTGGGTTGCAGATAAGTGGGGGAATGTATAAAAGTGGGCTGGAAGATATATGTTTTGATAACTCATCCCACCAAACGATTCGTTTTCATAAATTACCGCAAAATGAAAAATATTCATATTTTCTTCGGTTTAACCGCTCATAAAAATTTCTTGCTATAGAATCGTTTTTCTGCGACCTGGTTAATGAAGTATGCAATCCGACTGGTGGAAAAATGAACGAAATAAAAAACCAATATTTGGTTGTAGATTTGTGGAAGCGATCGAACCGGATACAAGAGAGACCATAACTCCAATGTCGAACGCGGTCAAGACGACGACTCAACAACTCGCAAGTCAAATTCAACGCATGTTATGCTCAAGACCAGCTATGATGCTGACATCCCATTATGGCGTTGCATGCTTTTGACTCATTCATCCCTCGAATAGTTTCATTTCGAAAATAAGATATCTTCGAAGTCAAAACGTAAAAATTGCCTTTGAGATTTAGAATACTGGAGACGTTAGACGTAAACATGCCTTAAATTAAGCACCAAAACGATGCTAAGTGTTTTCGTTGTGATAATCAATGTTGACTTGTTATGTCCCACCTTGTTCAATATTAGATTCCGCTTTGGTACTCTCAAAAGTTATTTTTAAATCCATTACCATAACTCATATTTCAAATAGCTCTGACTACTACCAACTCTTAGTTTTACAAAATATATCACCTCTAAAAATAAAGTTTTTTATGAAAAATGCATATCGCAGCATCAATTTGAGGTGGAAAAGTTTTTTTTCTTTTCGTTTTGTTTTTAATAAATCAACGACGCTTTGCAGACGTAAAATGAAGTTTCATACGTAGCGTTTTTTGAATACTTAGATCCTTATTAGCAGAAATGACAACACAAATACGCTAATTTATTCAGTTAGCTACACTGATAGCAAAAATTTATTGGCAAGTAAATGACGATAAAGAAATGCGCCACGTGAGATGCTTCATGAGATATCTTTGTTTGGGAATTTCTTTCTTCAGCAATCGCAAAATGAGTGATGATCGACTGTGATCGACCATTGTGCGTGAATGTGTGTATGCTTGAGATGGGCGGTTTAATTTTTCAAAGAAGATTTTTTCGTTAAACATTTTACGAAAAGGCAAGTATGTTTCAAATAGCGGAAAAAAAACAACCAAACACGTTTAACAAATTTTCCGTAAATGCAATAGCTGATGGGTTTGAAGATACTAAAGAATAGTTGATAAAGCCTTTTTTGCTTACGGTGAACAGTGACCTGTCCAAAATTCGTTAGTCCGACTTCAACTACAAATCTCAACTTCAGTATCGCATTTGTTGAGCTCAAGCTCAAGCTCAAGCAACCAACACTCGGTAACTTCTGGTTCAACTTCCATGCAGAGCGCTCTTAATCCAAAGACCAAATTTGACGATTCAATCTTTACACAAAAAATAAATGATTTCAATATTGGATGCTAATAGTTAGGTGGAACAAAAAAATTCGACAAATAAAAAATAACGATGAAAAAAAATGGAAACTAAACTGACTAAAAAGTGCTAGGCAGAGCTGTACAAGGGCTGCACATCCCTTCGTGCTCCATTGGGTGTTCAACTCTTTTGCGATTTAAAAAATTATCTTAACGAGAACGATTATAATTGCCAATTTGCATCATGGAATCTTCTGAGTCGAAAAAAAATGGGAAACTAGATTTTACATTTACGTATATATGAGAGCAAATATCAGCGTCCCATTAAGCCCTTTCGTCGTATAAAAACGAGAAATAGACTAAATTATGTTTTTCGCTTTTTCTTTCTTAGCCCTTCCCCTCCTCCATCTCTCTTCCCCATCCCCCTGCCCGCTCCGTAAAAAAACCCTTTACAATCTAGGCCATCAATATTTCAACGTTAGTTTCATAAATTAATGAATAAGAATTCGAAGAACAATGGTTTTTGGGGGAAAGGTAACAAACAATTTGGGATGAATGAAAACTCGAAACAAGACATTCACTTTTCCCGGAAGTGACAATCGACCGAACTATTAAAAATATTTCGAAAAAAAAAGTGAGGATGAAGCAAAGAGTCCACATTTTTAATGACTGGTATTGACATTTCATTCAAATGTATACACACTATCCTATCTGCGCCTCCTTTGGCAAAAGCCTCTCCCTCCTGT
>JPKZ01002808.1:618526-634117 GCA_000803305.1 Toxocara canis | reverse complement strand
CCCCGTGAAGGTGCATTTTCGCGGTGTAATTCAAAGAATTACAATTTCGTCAATTTCCGAAGAAAAATCGCTCACGTTCAGAAACATGAAATTCTCAGCACTGCTGTTGCTACTGGCAATTTTTCCGATTTGTGGATCGCATGCACATACGCATGTTATCCTCTTTGTTTCAGCTTTTAACAGCGTGCTTGTAAATTTTTCATGGAAGAATACTTGTCGCAAATTTCGTCAGTCGAACTATATTCGCTGGCTGATGGACTTTCTACCTGAAAAAAAATTCACCAGCACAAAAAACTACAGAATTACTGGCAAAGTGAGCGAGAGGAGGAGGAAGGGGGAGGGGGAGAAGGGTGTGGACCATTTGATTCTGCTGACTAGGATTTCAATGGTTTTATAAAATGGCATAGATATTTTGCGGCGTTGCTATTGATTCAGGCCGGTATGTTTTTTTTTCCCTCCACCGTCTTGACTTTCCATACATCTTTGTAGTCGTTCAAAAACTTCAAATTATCGATAAGAAACCGCTGGAAGCTGATTACGTTGTTTTCCTTTGAGCAACGTTATCAATCGCAATAGTACTATGAAACACATTCTCCTCAATCAGAGATTACTTTAAGCTGTATGCTCAACATAACTGAATTAGCTAAAAATCCATTTAGCTGAAGGTCAAAAACCTCCTGATCGAATGCTTTTTTTTTTGCAAAAGTATTTAGCCAACATATTTCACACTGTTATATTTATTTATTTAATAATGCAAGAGTATTCTAAAATTTGCAAAACGCTCATTCGTTTTTTTACGGAAGTTCAATGATTGAAATATTGCAAATTCTATTGCAAATATTTTTGCAACAAGTATTTGCGAAATATGTTACAAATATCTTGCAACTATGATAAAGAATTGCTGCAAGTTCAACGATGATACAAACATGCATATTATAAAAACCTGCAATACTGAGAAAAGTGAATCGCGCATTGTGCACGTTTAAGGCGCTTTCGAGCATCATTGGGTCCTTTTTCATGCGATACGTCGTTCGCTGCCGTTGCAAAAGTGGTTAAGGATTAGTGTTTGGAATAAGCAAGAGTCTAGAGTTTCGCTTATTGTGTTGTTCGCTTTTTACTGTTCTCGCCGTCGAAGTTATTGCGGCTAGAAAGAGTTCGATATTCACTCAACATTCACAAAATTTCAGTTTGCAATCCTTATGCAAAAGTCGATTTCGAGAAGAATTTGCAATATTGGATTGCAGATTTTCCTAGAATCCTTATTATCTCTTCTCTTTTGCATTTGATTGCACTTCTCCATTCTTCCCTTATCGTCGTTCGTTTATTCTTTATTTGTTGCATGAAGAATATTTTCATCATTAAAATGTATTACTTATAGTTACAAGCAAGTTAGATTGGATTGTTCGCCTGAAAAGAAAGATCGCCTCGTTGCAATGCCTGTGAAAGTATGTGTGCAAAGATGAGCGCGCAAATCCCGCTCATCTATTATGATGCATTACCGTAGATCAGTGTATTGTTAGGTCTAGGCGTTCAACCGAACGCGCAAGACACTTACTCCACATACGTTTAAAGCACCGTTCGCTTAGGCGACTCACTTAATACCTCAATCGTTGTTTCGTTTCTTTTGCGGTTTCACCCTTCATATGATGCCTTTAAAAAATACGATTTTATACTTTGGTATTTCGTTTCGAGCGAACATTTCTCAGAGCCAAGGTCATCAAGATCGTTGTCAGTAACGAATTTTTAATTGAGTCCCAAAATCGTCTTCATTAATTAATTATTTAAGTGAACTATCTGAAACATTGGGCTTCACCTTTATTTTGCACTGCTTAGGAGACTAGGCGTCCTTTTTTCACTTATGCCACCAAGGTTATGTCTCATCCGGAAGCTGGTTTTGTATTTAACGTTAGATGACGATTTAGAATATTGTGTATTTATGGAAACAATAAGGGAGAAAGCTGTCGAACCAAAAGCATTGTGTGATTACAGCCGACCATTGATTTGATCTTCTGGGCAGTGCTACGTAGCCGTAAGGAAGCTGCTGTTTAATAAACTTCTGCGTTATTTAATTTACAACATATTATGATTAGCAGATAACGTCCGAAAGACTTCGTTGTGACAACCGGGTCAGCATATCGGCTAATAGCTTGCCATAGTTCTTGTAGTGGGGGATGAGGTGCAGTGGGGGAGCATCGGACGATTTTTCTAATCTATACTAGCACAAGGACCATAAAACTGTTCATTAACACAACATGGGCTGTTGTCTATTTATTCATGCTCCATCGAGTTGATGTTAAGGCCTATTTTATGCGTAATGATAGTTGAAGAAATTAACAAATATTGTTGCTGAAAAAAAACTGGCTCCACAACCAAGCGGAAATGTCGAAAAAGCGATATCCGATTGTTCCGCAATTGATGCTCGTCAACAACAGAGCTATTTCCTCTAATAACGATCGTATCTACGTGTGTGTTTACTTTTTCGTCATGAAAGACATACCCTCAAGAATATCGAATATGTTGTGTGTAACAAAATCCCAGAAATGGAAACGAACCCCTTGCAGAATGTTTTGTGTTGAAATTTCGACTTGTAGGAATTTTAAGCGTATAAGTGTGTGTGTGTGTATGTGTGTGTGTGGATATTTTGCATTCGATTGTAGCAGCTCTCTATTGCATTTTTTTGTCTTCAATTCAAAAATAAGAGAGAGCAATGAACGAAATTTTATTTGTCAAAATTTTTAATTATCTTGTCGCGTTTATTATCATAGACGATGATGTTTTTATGCTTTTCGTTGTTCAAAACTGAGCTTTTTTAAAATTCTCGGATCGCATAATTTCATCTTGTCGAATAATGTAACGAATGGTATCCAGAAAGGATGGGCAAAAATGCGTGCATTATTGCACTTCCACAAGTCATAACGAATGAATTTTTCGACTTAAAAAACAATAAAATTTGCTCGTACACTTTGCACTTTCTCGGTTTAATTAATTTATTTGATGGTACTGAATCAATATATGCGCAATGCACGTATTCTGCATATAATTTTTTATTCTATATGTTCCGCTTTCGATTACGCAAAAGTGGTTGAAGCTAGCCAGAAGCATAGCATTCCAATGTGATCAGATATGCACGAGTGATGATGGCTGTTGGCCGAACAGCGAATTGCTTATGGAATAAAGTCGATAAAACTTACTTGTAGAGTCCGTCGACTACGCGAATAAATGTCGTCGTTTTTTTTTGTTTTCGTCTTCTGAACAGAAATACTTAAGCATCCAACTACCTTTCATCTCTAACTCATCCACTGTTGTGTATCGTTTGAGTTTTTTTCTTTTTCTCATCTACCAAGCAAATTCGAATGCGTAAAGAAGCGCTCAATGGAACGAAAAAACGCTTTGAGCGTCGTTCGTAGGCGTCTAGGAGTTAAATGATTTTTGCCTGATTGCATATTGAACGATGGATGGATGACATTTACGATGAGCAGCGCGTATTCGAAGAAATTGCAATACGCATAACAAAAGTCAGACATTTTATGTAAATGACCACCAATCAGTTTCTTATCATTTTTCGACCAACAAACGGCTCATCCCATTTGGTGCAACCTTACATCGGCGTTTATGCAAACAATTGCAGCCAAATTTCTTTATTAAATGTGATAGGCTTCGGTTTAAACCAAAATGACAAACTCATTAGTCAATATATATATATATGTAAATGTTGTTGCTCGACACTTCGATATCGTATTGCGAGTTTTACAATTGGAACTCATTTATTCGAATAGAGGCTATTACAGCTCTAAATACGTTAATAAGTCATTTATTCAAAGAACGATCCAATTAACAAGCTCATTCATTTTTTAACAAGGCGATAGCTTTTGCTCCTTTTATTCTTTTCTTTTTAAATCCGAGCACAAAGCATTTTTGAAGGTTTTGTTTCAAACGTCTTGAAGGTCATCTGGAAGTCATAAGACTACTTTAACATCATTTTTGTTACCTTCTTTAACTCATTTAGAGTAGTCAATTTAATAGCCAGCCGATTTTAGAGGTATCTATGAAGTTGAGAGGGGGTGGGGGGGGGGAAGGGAGAATGGAGAGCAAAACAAATAAGTCCAAGTGTATATCAGCGATGTTTCAGAACGCCTTGGTATAGTTATCGGTGTCATCGAGTCGTTAATTAACCCGCATAAGTCACTGCGCTTGATGCTGATGAGAGGTTACTCAACAATGGTATCACAATGGTATTGTGTTTTTGTGGCATGTTTAAAGCCAATATTAATTGTACCAACCACTGTCTATGAGCGTAACAATTAGGTGGGCCATATACGCATAATAGACCCTTTCACTTCCTCCCCCAATTCAACGTTGTAATTTAGACAAGAGACTTTGGATTTCAAAGTTTTCATAAAAGTTACTGCATTAGCTAGCACCGCATAGCAACCCCGGTTGTCCTAGATGCCTAATGCGCAGAACTTAAATTGTGTAACCTCTAATAGACGTCAAATCCTGCCAAACCCCCCCCCCTTCCAGTACTTTGAGGCGTCAGTATCTATAGGGGCTTTCTACCGCCAGCTACATCACAACTACATCGGCGGCCGTTCTTACTACTTGGATAGCCGGTAAACAATGCGAAACTACTGAAAACCAGGTGACATTCTTGAAAACTGCAGACTACTGCCAAGAAATCAAAAAAGCAAATTATCAATGTCTTTTTACTACGATTTTATCTCACTCTATTGCCTTTGTATCATCGTTGTACTCTCGTAAAGGTAGCCCTTGCCTATCGAATAATTGAAACATTCGATTCGATTTCATCCCATTTTATTCCATTCCATTCTATTACATTCCATTCATAGCAGATTTTAATCCACATGCGCAAATCGGTCGAAAGTGCACCTCGAGTATTCAGAATTGCTTGTTTTGCTTTCGTCTTTCTGCACGAAGTTTTGCCATGCATTACATTCTCTTTATCGGTCCCAGCTACACAAGCGTTTTATAGTAACGTCATAAATGCAATTGCGATGTGGTGTAACTCGCACTGCTGTCTCACTGTTGAGTTCATTTCAGTAAATAAGTATCACCTATTTCTATAGCGGTTTTTAAGTACAGAATTTTATACATGTCCGATGAATGCAAAAAAATCGATGGGATTCAAACAATTATGCACGATCATTTGGCCGATATATTGAATTCGACCGTAAGAAATAATTTATTTATAAGTGGGCAAAAAAGTTTTAAAGCTTAAAAATACCGTTAATATCGAATTAGTATCGAATTAGCCTATTTCCGAACTCTACGTATCTTCATTTCAAGCTTTCTAAGCTTTGCTTCTTTGACATTGTTCGCGAAGGGTATTGCATATAAACGGAAATGTCTGCTCACAACAAAAATGATTTGAAGAATTAAGATTTTTGCAAAGCTAAAGAACTAAGATTTTGGCAAATTGAATAAAGTAATTGAGCGAATAAATTCGTCCATTTCGCAAAAAATCGCCAAAATTTGAATGTATTTACATAATAGCTAGAGCGTTGTCCTGCAAGCTTGGTTCTTAGAATTTTTCACAGCTATCACTATCTGTTCTCAAGAATCTCTCTGACAAACCTCCTTTTGCGCTTTCCATTCTTTGTCTTTGGATTTCTGATTGAGATCCTATACCGGCTGAATCGCTATTGGCTCATTGATTGGTGAACGATTGTTGTCACAATTTCTTATACTCTTTCATCTGTCAACATGTGATCAATAGACGATCCTCATAAGTTTTCACCTATTGCGCGAAGTAACCAAAATATATTGCATCTCAAAGTTGAATAAATGAAAAGAAAAACAATTACTTCAATTAAGAAACGAATAAGAGTTAAATAAGTCGATGCCAAAATAAACAACTTGCCGCAATATTTTATTGAGAAGTTAATAGGTTTTCTTTTAAGAAATATGCAATAATTAATTCGTAAATCGCACTAAAGGTTGATTTTGTTAGCAAGAAGTCATTAAAAAAAATTGCATTTTCAACAAGTGCAAATATATATACATAAACAAAACCCTACTACTTTGATATTTAACAGTATTAGCAGATGTAGTAATGCATTTATGTTTAGATATTGTCTTTATTTAGATATGTGAGCATCTTGATTGAAGCATTTGCGTTTCGACGTTCTCTCGATTTGTTTGTCTATGAATTTCGGGTCGCAACTACTGCTTTATATCAAATTTCTTGTAAATATTCTCTTCGCTACTGACATCACAAAATTTCAATTCCATTAAACTCGTCTCAGCTTATGCCGAAATCTGTTTTTTTTTGTGAGTTTTCCTTTAACTTACCAAAAAAAGTGGTTTTCAAAAAAAACAAACGTTATGAAAACATTTTAAAAACATTTTTTTAGCTTTTCATGGTGATTCATAGTAAAAATTGCTTGGTTTATGAGGGTTTTTGAGTGTTATTCTCTAGGAGATATCGACTTAAGCGAAAACGCTAGAGCAGTTCCTCGGTTGGTTTTTAATAAATATCTATTATTCACTACAGATGGATCGTATTGAAGTGTTATGTTACTTTTCTTTTGGCATTGGCGCAACTGAAAATTTCCCTTCAGAATTTGTAAGCGCAACCTCTGTAACAGTGACATCAGCAAAATGCATATAGACTTCCGCTGATCCCTTCAGCCTCGAAGACGCCATTCGATTGCGCATTTTCCACCTTAGTTCATCCCTATAGGATATCAGCGTTCCGAACTGTATCTGATTGAATGCTTTTAAAACTTGTGGACGACTTTTGTGATGACATCCTTGGATCAAGGCGCTTATATCATAATCGCAGTAAGATAACACAAGGCTGGTGATCATTTTTAATTATTTTCGTGAGTTTCTATTTCAAATTTCACTTACAGTTTTTTGGCTTTTCGAAGCTTCTCGGACCTTACGAATATACCAGCTACCTTTCAGTGAATGTTGTTTCAACTCCAACAGTTTTCCGATTCACAAATGGTCAACGCAACATTATGATCTCTGAAGAATCGTATGAATTCCGTCTATCTCGTGCTCTCATCTTCTTTTCATGCGTTCTGTTGGTGTGCTCTTTGCATGAAAAATTAAAACTACCTCTCACTACACCAACCCAACCTGGCAATCTTGTATTCACTCAAACTGTGCGTACACTGACCAAGTATATCAGAAAATTTCCAACCCTCATATTTCATGTATGTGCGTGTGGGTTTCAAACCACCCTGAAATAATCTGGCTTATATCATTCCTCAAAAATACTGCTATGGCTACAATAGTAATGCTGATATAGCTGCGGTACAATTGAGGCAGCCGTAGGGATGGCAGTTTATATCGTTTTCTTGCCACTTTCCTGAATCGATGACGTGTTTCTGGATGAAATAGACAAACAGTGAGAATTTTCCATAGACGAGAACAGCATTTCCGGAAACGCTGCCATGACACCTGCCAACTTTAGCGTGATTCAATTCGTCTTTTAATGCGTCGACTTTCAGTGACATGTGTCTTTCATACTTATGCATGTATATACGTTTGAACGCATGCACTTAGGCATGTATGAATGAATGTACGTACTGTTGTATGGGGAGAGTGACGTCTGTCACCTACATTGTCTGACAGGTAGATATCATCACTGATAATTGATAATGGCGCTGAAATTTGATATCTGATAGCTGTGCTGAAAAGTTCGCAAAATTTCTTGTTTTTTTCTTCAGAATTAGTGACAAATCAGAGCACATAAGATAAACGCCTTATATTTATGCACCTAATGTTCGTCTTGCTTGCGGCGCTTTAACGAATGAACGCTCATATAAGAGGCATACCGTATGCATAGCTGCACAGCATGTGATTTACAATGTCAGCTTGCCATAGCACCGCAAAGCTAGAAATAACTTGCCACTGTGCCGTATGACTATAACTGCATTTGAAGGATTTCTTCTCTCGTCTTACTTTGTTTATGTATCCCATCTTATGGATGTGAGCATATCACTGATCCCCTCCTCCTCCCCTCTTCCTCCACCCCCCCCCCCCTCACCACCTTACCCAGTCTGCGCTGATGTTCACACAAATATTGTGAAGAATTGTGAAGGATTGTGAAGAAATGACCCACAATGCACACAGGGGGAAATGAAAAAAAGGGCGTGAAATATCTTTTTCAAAAAATCACTCAAAACAGCTTCGAAACGTTTTGCAATTGTAGCCGAACGAAACTTTTAACTGTGTACAATTTAAAAACCTTGAGGCTGCTTTAGGTCCAAGCTTCCATCACCATAGATTTTGGCAAATCTTTTCAACGGTTGTGGATCTGCGCTGCATGAATATTGCTATTAATTTTTTGAAAAAAAAAAAGCACTTAAAAATTTTTTGTTTCGTTGCCGCTTGTTTACTATTTTTAAATTATATTTCTCATAAATTAATTTCATTACTTAGCTGCAATGCATTAACAGCTAGCATGAAACAGTTAGTTTGTTGGGGGAAGGCATGGCAAGGGGAAAAGGAGGGACTAACGAACGGAATGTGTGCTGTGTGTTCGGCTAGCCAATAACCTATCATTCACTCAAAAAAAAACGAAGAAAAACTGAGTTAACTTCAGTGGGATGCCATGAGAATTCACCACTTTGTTAAGGAAAAATAATGCCAAAATTTTCCGAAAACTTAACCGTATTACATCGAATAAACCCCCTGGCAAGTATAAAGTTCACGGTTTTCCAGAAAGAGAAGGGAGGGGAGGGAGGACGTATCCGATGGGCTGGTTTTTGATCCGTGACATTTACAGTGCGGAACTCCATGACGTTCCATAGTATTTTCGAGGAAGAAGATTATGCTAAGAGAGGGGCTAATTTTTTAATCTTTTCTCGGGAAACGATTTTATTAAAGTTAAAACAGTTACGTCAAATAAGGAGGGTACTTATTGGGGAATTAATGATCCTAGTTATTGCCATATCATTACCAGTAGAGTTCATCAGGAGGAGGGGTGGGGTGCCACATTGCACCTAGTTACAAGCCTAGGAGCTAAAGGATCGAATCATAGCGAGGAAGTACTTTCGCCGGAAGGTGATTCGTGAGGTAAGCGGTGAACAAGCTGAGCGTTTATCGTGGTGTGTGTGTGTGTGCAGTGAGCAGAAGTAATGCAGCAAAAAAGTTTTGCTCGATACAAGCACATAATTGTCGAGGCAATTATTCCTCTTAGCGTTTCTCCGCCCTCTAAGTGAAAACTCAGTGATCGCTCCTCTTTGAGTAGTGAAGATTCTGTTAAACTGGATCTCATCTCCAACACGTAGTGTTACTATTGTTGTCGGTCTTCGGGTTCGACAAAGCTTTCTGATTAGATAATTATGCTATCTGGCTTCACCTAATTAGTGCTCGTCAGATGAAATTTCGACTGCACTCGTCTGGTTTTCGCTGTTTTTGTTTTGACAATTGCGATTCACCGTATAAAGCATGATCCTATATCTTATCGGCCGATAGTCTTAAGTCCTATTCCTTCTTTGTGAAAGTAAAGTCCTGTATAAAAGACTCATTCACTAAAGCACCGATACGCTCGGACCGGCGTAAATTTAAAGCAATACAAACAATACGCGTTTGGCTTATTATTACCAGTATGTGCTGCCTTGGTGCTTTGCCCCACAGCAACGCCGTTCGGCAGTAATGCCGCTCCATTTCACCAGCATTTGGTCAAATAGACCCTCCATCAACCGGGTCCTTTACTATGCCAAGTTATCTTCTGCAGTGCTCATTTGGATCTTCTCTATCAAATCACCAGTGAGCATTTTTTGTTATCTATCTCCTCGTCATATCGCTTCTCGACGGGGATTACCAACTTGAGCGCGAAAAATATTTCCTCACAAAAAAATTGTATAGGATATACGTGCCGCAACAGTATTATCTATCACCGGTGATATTGCATTTCAAGCATCTACGTACTTCTTGTTGCGATGCCTAGTGTATTGCAATATTTAGCGAATATTGATGCGTAGTGTATTGCAAAATTTATCAAACATTGATCGCATCGATTGTTGATCTATTACGAATTAGCTCAAGTGCTGCTGATTTTGTTTGCTCATAACCAACGCAGAAGTTTCAAGTTTTGTGGCACTGACTGATATTGGATGATATTTGTGAGCGCAGACAGCGAGGAAATTGTTTGCAATTAGTGCGCAATATCGTCGTTGGCAAATCGGAAGATATATGGAGAAGGCATGAGCGCCAACATTAAGTGGTAGCACGCCTGGCTGCGAGCTCCGAAAAAGATTCTCGATGCCATTTCGTATATTCTTCGTTTCGGAGGACAACGATACCGTCCTTTCTTTGCTTCTCACGTCGACTTGTGATGTGTAGAGGACACTTGTCGCCGATAGATCATCGTCTACAATTGTCGAATTGTTATTATTCTTACTAGTATAGTATGACTTTTCCACATCAGCATATATGCTGTTATTGAGTTTACCCTTTCCGCTTCATCGTTTTCGTGGGGGAAGATCGTAGCAAATCAATAATATAGGGTACATGCCGTATGCATCGTATGCGCAATTCAAGAGAGGAATGAAAGCTCGCGTAACGTGAGCACCGCATTCATAAACATGTATTGCTGAGCGTGTTGCGTTCACAATTTGCTACGACCCAATTGGCCTAGTTTACTCGCTGAAAATGAACTTATGATAGTGACGTACATGTTCTTTTGTTTTTCATTTTCGCATAGATGCGGAAGAAAATGCGCCAATGAAGTTAACGAAATCGTTCTTAAGAATTTTCATTGCACGTAAACACCATTTCATAACCATAATTGAACTCATTAGCGCAAAATTATTTGTTGCGGTACCTAAACGAGACCAGCTATGTTTATTTCGTCTCTCTATTGCCCTTCATAATACACTGCCTAGTTAGAATAGTGACTCTTCAAGGTAAAACAACCATTTTATTGGCCGTGATCGATGCTTACCTGTTACGGTTCGACAGACAGATAGGGTAACGGCTACATACTCGGATTATACTCTATTCCATGAAGCTTTCAAAAGTGTATAGATTAACTGAAGAGTGTAACAATGCTTTGTGATGTGACGCATTGGTATGCAAATAGAACGGGATTTTAACGAAACGATGAACATCCAACCTAGCGAAGCGATATGAATCTTTCGCTCATATTCCGCCTTAAATATGCCAACGATTAGCCGCTTCATGCAAACGCTCTTCATCATTGCTGTATTGATTAGCTGTCATTTTATTGGTCGAGGCATCAACAGATTATTGAATTAAATGGGCTGTCATTTACATGTCTGTTGAATGTCCACTTACTCACTGATAAGTTCAATAAAATGCATAACACATCGCTCTCTATACCTCTCTGTACCTCAACATACCTCTCTATATCTATCTGCACCTCTTCCGAACCCTCTGACCCTTCCTTCATACTAGAGACACATGAAAAAGATTGATAATATAACCGTCATAGGCATATGTTGGAAAGGAAAAAAAAAGAAGAAAATAAAAAATTAACCAAAAACACCAACGCGGCAAATCGTAATCATTTGAGCAATAGCGTTACGAACAGCGGGACATAATCATAAAGCCTTTGAGGCAACAACGACTGACGAAGGTCATGCTGCCGAGCTCGAGCGAACAAAACGATGAACTGGTATTTTCAATCAATGGTCGAGCAATTTAATTCTTCAAGAAAGCTGTGCTTGTAAATCACAATTTTATGGCACCCAATGTTATTCTGTTTCATATGAGCATTGTTTCACATGAGTTGTTTTTTAGTCAAAATATTATCTTCCATATCAGTGATAAGAAGTTATCGCCTTAAGGCAAACGCACCTTCCAAGTGTCGATTGAAGAGCTGACATTGTAGCGAAGAAAGAGTTCTGAGGGAAGAAGTATGATCATATTCTACATTCACTTTGTAAAACTTGAGAAATGATGTTGCGCAGTGTTTTCTTGAAATATGGCCTACAATGAGAGTTTTATACAAAAAGCTCAATGTCGTTGTCGTAGCCGATACCAAAAAAAGCACTTCTAAGCACGGCGAAAATGTCAAAAAAAACTCCATAAATAAATTTTCATTTCCATATTCAGAAATGTCGAAAGGTTTTCATAAAAAAATTTTCACAGAAACGAAAGGAAAAAATTTTCAGAAAATATCATCTACCATATGGTAGATGATATTTTGCCAAGAATCGCCAAGAATATCTATCAAAACATCTATCAAATTACTATCAAAATATTATCAAAATATCTATCAAAATTACTCTAATTGAAACAAATCACAGTCTGTGAAAGTGAATGGCGTATTTCAACGAACAAATAAAATATGGAGAAATAAACTTTCACCAAAAAAAAACAAATACGTTGCAAATAAAAAACTGACGATAAAATAATTTTGAATGCCATAGAGGGGAAAAAAAGATTCAGTAACGTTTGAAGAAGTTGACTCACACCGAAAGACCGTTGTTGATGTAGCTCACAAACAGTTCTAAATCGTATATTCCATTCAGGAGCGAACGATTCGGTGAACAAGTTTTGTTTTAGATACGGAGGGTATGGACGCTGCTAATTGCATCTCGGCATATTGTACACAGAGACTGATGCACAGTTTTCACTACTGTTTCTTTTAAACTGATAAACGTATGATGCTGCACGTGCCTTTTGCTCACTGGATATACCATGCAAATTTACGCCTATTTAATGATGACAATTTGTTATTCATCAAATGAAAGCTTAATTTGTCAGTCGTAAGCTGACCTAATTAAATTGGTCATGCTGAAAAGCTGAACGGTTTCAAAATTTGTATAGTGTCTGTTTTAGATTATATCCCCTCGACTGCCCACCCCTTCCTCCCACCTCCCCCCAGGTTTTCATTATATCCACCCCTTAACTGTAGTTCGCATAAAAGCATTATTTTGTTTCACATTCCTTTGGGAACTGTGCTCATGTTGATCTCAACCATCTTGTAAGATATTGAAAGCAGCAAACCCCTGTAAGCTGTGCGACCCGCGAATCACTTTTCCCGGCGTCAATGTGTTTTCCTGTTTTAGTTTGGTTAATGCAACTCTCTTCCATTGGCTGAAAAATTAAGAAAGTGAGGGCTTAGTTGTTGTATTTCACGAATGAGGATAACGACAGTCTATTGTGGGAGGTGGAGGGGGCGATGAGACGAGGGGAAGGGAGGGGAGGGAGAGGGGAAACAAAAAAATTCTAGAAGCGAAACCATAAATATTACTGCATCTTTCAGATGAGTTGGGTTAGGTGATAAGGTAACATGCTCGGCATGTTACTTCTTGCTTCTATCGTTGCGCATCACTTTCTCAAAACATCATCATGACAAGCTTTTCAAGCAAGAGCATTCCAGTGCCTTTCAGCATTCATCGCTTTTTCTTGCTGTTCTCTATTATCACAGTTCTCCCTCAAAGTTGGCCTATGGTTTCGGCTTTTCGGCAAACGAAACGCCGCAGGCAGTTAGGGCATTGTGATTTGTTTTACGAGAAGCGAAATTTATTTTATCTGAAGCTCTCAGTTTTTATGATTTTCAACCTCATGTGTTCACTCAGCACCGTGTGTGTGGTATTCCATCCATTCCAACTGTCTTCACTATCCGTAACGCCCGGTTCATCAGGGGTAGAATTAAATTGTAGTGGGTGACAAAAAAATTTTTCCTGTAAGAAAAACTATTCATATTGGTTCGATCAGTAGATCAATAGTGATCAATCAATGTAAATAAATACCGTTAATCAAGTAGATTTTCGTTTTCGTAAACCTGCTTATTTATTTAAATTGCCTATAGATAAGCTCTTTCACCACAATTATTGGGATGGGATCACATAAATTTTAGAACTTTTGAGCAGTGAACTGTAGCCAATCTATCGCGCCTAAACGATTGATGTCGTGCTTATAAATTTCAGTGCATCGATTTTTCGTCCTTTTTGCATTGCCGGTTAGCCAGCTGCTTTCGAGGTCTTTTTTATTTGCTTAAGTTTCCCTTATTTGTTCTAGTATTTCCGTTTCTGGTTCTCGGGAGCAAGCGAATTCCGGGCTCCGGTTTCCGAAATGACTCTTTCAAAGTGACTTTCCAATGCAATCCCCAAAACTTATACAGCATTATAGATTGACTGTAAACGATTGTAGTATTTTTCGTGTTTACTGAATTTGTCAAGTTAGCGAGACATTTTTCACCATAGCGTTATGAGTAGTGAAGAAGTGCTGAGAAATGAAGTAAAGCTTTTCTATTAGATCATGCTATGAACATCACAAAAATTTTAAGGTCTCATTGAAATTTTCCTTGAATATGTCGAAGAAGAACGAAGATGAGAATAAATTAAGCGCTTTGATCACTACCGCCAGGCTAAGAAAACCGTTAAGGTTAAGAAAAGATGCACACGGCATGGAACTATTTCTAGCAGAAGCTAGATTTGAGTGGATATCACCACAAAATAAAAGTGAATATTGAAAAACAAGTGGAGAAAAATTAAATGGCAAAACTGTTTCGCGTTGTCTAGTATCGTCGCTGTATGAAATTTATTTTTTTCTTTTAGAAAAATGGCATAAAATTGGTAAAATCGTATGAAAGCTGTTTGGAATGAGCGGAAAAACCAGTTTTCAGATTAAGTGACTTGCCTAAAAATCGTATTTATTTTCCCTATTTTCTTTTAAATCAGCATTTTCGTTCTCTGCCGCAGTTTCGTCGGTATTCCATCTGGTAGAAGAGAGCAAGAGCAGCAATTAGGGATGTCTTCGAATTTCTGATACCAATCGGCATTTAATATTTGTCTTATATCATCATTACTTATTTTTATGCAGACGAAGTTTCCGAACTAAAAGTGCAAATGAGTTGGTAAACTGTGGCTCCGGAGTTACTCGCCATCCATACAGACATCTTTATTGGAGTTAGCGCAAATGACTCTGAAGCACTCATGCGAGCCTTTAATAACATAAGAAAGTGCTCAATGCAGAAAAAAAAAAAGCTGTACAAACATTTTGTGCGTCTCTGTTTGACTGCCCGCTAAATCATTCGTTTTCAGATGATAGCGCCCTCTTTATGGTTAAATTTCTTTAATACGAACGAAATAAATCCACTGAAAAATTGCACTACTGTTGAGAGTAAATGCTGTAGGCTATGAAGAGTTATGAAGAAAATTAAATTTTAGTAAGGACATTGCATCGTCTCAAATATTTACGTGTCGACTATTCTGAACAGCGATATACACAAGGGGAGACTTAGGGGTATCGTTTCAGGGAAAGTGCACAGTTTTTTTTTTTTTTAAATTAGAAAGGACTTAGATATTGAAACCATTTGAAAGCATTAAACTTTGATTGTCGTTCATCGTAATGCGTCGAATATTCTAATGTTTTTAGATGAACTCACATTTCTTGATCCATATAACCTCGCTGATCGTATTTGTTCATCACAGAAAGTTTCTACATATGCGAGTAATTAAAACGAAAATTTCTTGAAGCATTTCTTAAATCCAAACAAACTGAAAAAAAGAACTTGAAAAAAACAAATTGAAAAAACATTCGTGATTCACTAGCGCCAAATTGATGAGCATTTTCTAACCACTTCACAATGGTTTATAGGGAAGATATTACACTCATTCATCCAACCGTCCACCCACATTC
>JPKZ01002808.1:597301-608804 GCA_000803305.1 Toxocara canis | reverse complement strand
GAATTCGCGTAATTTTTAGCTAGAAAAATTTCATATAGCCGAATGTATAATTCATGTAAGCTTTAGCTGAATATTTATGATGAAATAATTGAGCTTTGCAATGCTCAGCAATACTTTCGCATTTTGTAAAGTATCTGAGAACTATGAGCTAATATAGGAGAATATATAATATCATGAGAATAACGTTCCGACCTTAAATTCAATGATGTCTAATCAACGAGCTGAAACGTAGCATTGGGTTGCTCAGCGAGTGTTTTCGCAGACGACCGCAATTTTAATTAAAAATATCCGTAATGAGGACATAAAAATGAAATTTGTAACGTGAGAAAAAGTCAAAGCATTGCATATTGTCGTTGTTTAATGAAATATTTTAATTAGGAAATCGAGAAATAGAACCAACTCGTCATCTGTTCACTGAGTTAGCCTATCCCCCACCCCCCACCTCCTTCCTCCCCTCCTGTCTTCCATTGTCCTTGTTTGTCGCATAGCTGCCTCAATCCTGCAACCCCCCTAATGAACGATCGATTTTGCACGGATCAATAAGAAGCATACTGTGATTTTGTGTGAGTGGAAAAAAAGCCAGCCCATTTTTTTGGTACATGATTTTCGAGGTGATGCTATCAGTGCTTTGGTTGCATTCTGTGATTCTAAGTTCCCATGGGTTGTGCACCCGCTACAAAGCTTTTCTACTTCCCTTTACCTTTCCTCCCCCTCCCGGAAAACACCAATCACGTGCCTTTCCCACAGTGAAACCCAGCTCGAATATTCTTCCACAATCGGGAGAGTATTACGGAAATTTTGCCTAGAAATTGCGGGATAATTTTGAACGGCTATGAGATGAATCAATCATTTTTGCAATTGACACATAGCTCGTCTTTAACGAACTCCAAGTCATTCATACGCTAATTGCATGAGTTTTGTAAATGACCGGTTTATTGATAGATATTATTATATTTGATCAGGCAGGGGATCAATTAGGAGAGAGGATTGGACACCATTTAAAGAAAATAATTGCATAACTACCATCGTTCATAGCGTGTGCTTGGAGAAGTCAGTTGCTCGACGGTAATCTCTCCTTTGTCTTGCAATTGTGCTAGATCTGTGATTTATTTAATAATCTGTCCGAGTTCAATCGCCGATGGGCTTTCGGAGAATGCTGTTCGAGTCGAAGCTAATGCAGCCCTCTGAGCTTTTGTTTATTGCAACTTTGAATACTTGAACAGCCTTCGCCTGGAGGGGCTATTCAAGTAGATATTACTAACGAATGAAATGTTCGCCATTTGTTTAAGTTACTCGATGGAAAGCGATAAGCAAAAGGTGGTCGAATTTTGGTAAGTTGTAGATGGGCCGGCTTTATTATTGGTCTTGAAAGAATTGCAAATGGTTCTGGGTAATATTATACTTGCTATATCCGAGTCATCGAAAATGTTCAACTTCTCGAGACCACAAAACAATCAATTGGAAGGAAGTGGTATCAGGTTGCCGGTACAGACGTAGTGTTCTGAATTTGTAAATTAGCAGACTAGTCTGGGACAGCGTCTTGAGATCTCTTTGAAATGTTCGCTAAAAAAATGCGTTCATCGCCCAACAGAGTGTACTTTTGACTTTGTTTTGGACATTGACTATTCGTTTTTATAATTTCTTGATAATTCGTTTTCTTGGAGTAGAAGCTTAAAGAGCTGTGTCGTCTGCTGTCGAATTTGGTGACTGCTGTATTCGATTGATTCAGCTTTCGTTGAATGTCACTCATAAATCGTCTAGCCCTCGCAACGTTGCTTCTTATTTTTGCTCCGCTCTTTTTGGAATTCGATAAGGTAGCATGAATGTAAGATCAATAGATCGCTTGCATGCATTTTTGCTTTAATTCCAGTTTGAAAATTTTTCAGTTTGAGACAAACGAAGCAAACAGAAGTGAAAACCTCACTTTAAGGATTGCGAACGTTGAAAAAACGACAAAATTTGAGCGGATTTCATTAGAGGTTTCATTGCAGCAACAACATTGAAGACTTATCAACGAGTTTTATAGCAGCATCTTTGAACTGACCATTTGCTTTGCCTGGTTGTAAGAGATATGCAGCTTTCTGATTATTATAAGCAGCATAAATAAATAATGTCGAAGGTGAGCAATACATGATGAATCTTTCTAGGTGAAGCATTACTGAGTGTTTCCGATCGGGACATTATTGCATGTTTCCGGCAGGAACATTACAGAATTTTTCCAGGAATTTTCCTGACCGGAGCAGTACTGAATTTTTTTCGACAGGAGTATTACCGAATGTTCCCCATCGGAACATTACTGGGTAGTTCCAGCCGGAACATTACTGTTTCCGGCCGGAACATGATAGAATCTTTCCGCGCGAAACATTACTGAAGTTTTACTGTCGGAGAACTACTGAATGTTTTCGAGCGAAGCATTACTAAATATTTCTGGCTAAAAAATTGCTGAGTGTTTCCGGCCGGAGGATTAATGAAGTTTTCCGGCTAGTGCATTACTGAATGCCTAGGTGAAATGGAGAATTTTGGAAGAACAGTGTTCTTTCAGTTTTCCATGCAACTCGGTTATTGAACTGAGTCTGATCGAAGCGTTCGGTCTAACGATAAGGCGAGAACAGTGTGAATATTTCAGCTATACTCAGCCACCTTAACCTTCTATGTTAATAGTGTCGTTGCATTGAGTATGCGACGAGCGATCAACTATTCGTTAGGGTTTTGGGATTGTAGCTGACTTACTTGCCGTTGTTTTGCAACCGATTAATTGGTAAAAAAAACATTCATGTGTTTTCTGGTTTTTCAAATAATTATGAGGCTATGCGTTTATGCATCTGCAATTGAATTCTTCTTCAGTAAATTGACGATGAAGTTATGAATGCCAGGAAAATGCCTGGAGTCGTTCATTTTTCGGGAAAGAGATATATCAGCTTAGGTTGTTTTTTTTTTCATTGCCGTTATTCACGCAACTATTTCTGGCTTTAGTTCACTGTATTTTCCTTCTCGTTAATTGGTTACAGATAAAAATGAATGTAAAGCTTTCAGCAATCAATGTTACGTTCGAATCACAGCATGTTGAAAAGTGTTCGTTTCTTGTTCAGGACAAATCTTAGAAGTAAAAAAGATGTTGAGCTTAGTACAGAGAGCAAAATGATCGGTGATGGGTAATTGGATGAAGAGTTCATCCCGTTACTAATCAATGAGATATTCATGGAACACTCTGAAAATATTCATGGATCATTCAGAAAACGAAGAAATGTGACCCGAATGATCATTGGTAATGATGATTTCATTTGCTGAGAGAACTGTAGAAAGTAGCAATCAGAAACAATCGTTTATTGAATGCAATTTTTCCAGTATGGTTGAATCGGATGCAACAACACCATAAACAAGCTATACGAATTCAATATCCTCTCGAATTCATGATGTCAATTTTCTCCCTTCAAGATGGTCATTCCCATTTTAGATTGATCAAATAGTAGCCAGCTATTTGAAACAAATGCAAACAGTTGCTGTTCTGTGAATCCAAGAATGAGAAATACCGGAAAAGTCCCGACATTTCGTTCGTTGTATAATTTTCCAGTTCTCCAAATTTCTTATAAGATTTATAGTTCTTTCAACTCTATTCTTGACATTCTTAACACTTCTTAACAGCTAACCAAACTTAACACCTTAACTTGACTTTTCAGTTCAAGTTCAGCTCTCCAGAAGCCTTGTCTTAACAAACAAAGTTCTTCTTAAGATTTACAGGTCAAACTTTCTTACATTGTTCAACTGGTCTACTCACCACAATCGTAATGTTGACCGTATCTTCTCATCGCATATGGCCTTCTTCCTACACGATGAACATCCAGTTGAGCTTGACTTGCCTCTTCTGTCTTCAACGGCAGTGTAGGGCATCTGCTGCATCCCCTTTCAACCCATTCCATGCTGTTGGCACCTGCTTTCTTAATACCTTGAAGTGGTCGCTTGCAAAGTGGGCGTTCATTTCTTGTTGGCACCTTCTTTCTTAACACCTTGGAGTGGTCGCTTGCAAAATGGGCATTCATTACTTGTTCTTCATCACCCTAAAGCATCACTTGCGAGCGCTATACTCAAGTGATCGTAAGAGGTGCGATCATGACGAATTCGACTTCCTCGAGAAATGACCGGCTTGAAAAGGCCACCTATGAGAAGGGTAGTGAGAATAATGAAAAACGCAAATGTTTATTTGAAGCACTCATTTAGCGTACGATAGTGACCGCTCCACTTCTAACCTTGTCGGCAAAACCTCCTGTCTTAGCGATTAGAAGCGAAAAAAGAATTTCTGCATCATCAGCTACGAAGTAAAATTTTGCTAGACAGAATCAATGAAGTTTTGTGCAACCAACTATAGACGGCGTATTTCACGGCTTCTTCTTCATGTTTTCCTCTTCCCTTTCTAAAAACGTCGGACTTTTCTACAAAACTCAACAAATTTCACACATTTTTGTTAAGAACTGAAGCCCACCATAAATAAGCGCTATTTCAAAGTAAGACTTCCTACCACAAAAATGCTTTATTTATTTCTAGTATTACATGTTCATTCTAGTTTCCATCTCGTTCATGTGATTTAACAATTGTGTACGGGAGAGGAGAAGTCAATTAAAGAGGTAAAGTCTTTGTGGAGCTTTTCTTTTGATTCAGAGTGCCAGTAACTGATTCTTTTTTAGTGCTAATAACAATGAAACCATTCCAAGCAACTAATGCTCACATTCAATTTTTTTGCCTTCGCCACTTCGAGTTTTTCGATCAGGTGCGCATGCAATATCGCCTAATGTCGCATGCATGAATTCGTTGGGCCTGACAAGTGTACGATAAAGAACTATGGCTTAACCAGTAGGAATACAAGCATCTCACCCTACTCCCCTTCCCCAATGGAATCAGTCGATTTCATTAAAAAATTGCAAATGAGGAAAATTCACATTTTATCCATCACTATTTAATGTCACGTACATTGAACGTTTCATTAAAAAATTCGTTTCTTTGCAATCGAGCTAATGAAATGTTCAGCTCATCCAAATCCGACGGAAATATCTGCGAATTTTTTATCGCTTTTCAAAAGAGTGCAACTTTTACTGACATCAGTGATCTGATTTGAAAATTTATAATGAGAGATGCGCTTAAGATATAAACCATTTCTACCAAATTAACCTATATTTTCGGTTGTTAACAGATTGAATTACCATACAGACAGGAACACTCATATATATGCGAAAGAGTGATGTTACTTTTATGCGCATTCAAAACTGTAAATTTACCAAAACGCATAGAAAACATAAAAAGCAGAATTGGCTTGCACATCGCAAATCCATTGCAGAAGCGTGCACTCGTTCAAGTCGAAGACTTGTGTTGTCTACGTTCTAATCTCTTAAGAATAACGCCTTCTTTTGATGAGGAGTCTTATAATTTCCAGAAATTTTTGAAAGGCTTCTCTTTTTGCTTATAAGCTTCAAAAACATATATTATTTGGTTCGGCATAAAATGATATTTTTTTGTCTGTTAATTGATGCAAACGGCAAAATCAAAAAAGAAGTGTCGTTAATCATTTAAGAGTGCAGTATGGAGTGGTTTTGCTCGGAAATTGTTTCGTACTTAGGCCATTTCAGCTCATTAACAACTGTGTTTGCTATTGACAACTTTCGCATACTTTGTTATGCGATCACAGAACTGTTTGCCATATTTTGAGCGGGTTTCTTGTCTGTGAGAATGATCGAATGTTTTGAAGTTAGGAATCATGGTGATAGTCTATTTGTCCCTAGAGTCTCAATGATAGATTGAAGCCGTATCTGTTTAATACTCTCAATGAAATATTGTCATGTTACTGTTGACGGGTCCTGTTTTGTAATTAAGTGTCGGGACTTAAACAGCACAACTGAGCCACTTATAGATCATGCTATAAATGTCAATCATTGCAAGAAGAATTCTCCAAGAATTTGGTTTGTTTTAGTAGAAAAGAGAAGGCATTGAATATGCATATTTAGCAACATGTAAAGCTTTTAAAAAAATTGATTTTTAATTTCTTCTTGGAGCTGAGATTTCAAAACCCTCCAGTATGCAAACAGTGCAGCAAATCATTTTTTTTGTCGTACATAAATATGTGGGGCGCTTTAACACAGTATAGTCCTATAAATTTCTAGTGTGCCGGGAGATTTTGGTTACAATTTTCTGAGTACCACACACAACACTTTGCACTGACGTTTCTCTAGCAGAACGGTTCATAGAACTAAGCGTTTGCAATACATTGGCGACTGTTCGTTTTTATGTTTGTACGTATGCACAACACCATTCGAGTGAGAGCATTCATTTGCACACCTTCTCATTCGCGTAAATCATCCACAACAATTGCGTTCGAACGGCAACTCAAAGACGAACGATTCTAAATTTAAAATACTGCATCTTTTCCAGGTCCATTTTTTCAACACCCTAAACATATTTACGGCGCACCTAGTTGGCGTTTCACCATTCGACGATTTCGTAACAACCTCAGTGTTCCAGTTTTTGAACCTTTGAAGCAGGGACTCAATTGTTTCCACATTTGAACTTATCTACTTTAGTAAAGTTGAATTGTAGTCATCATTCAGTATGGTCTCTAATGTGTTACTTGTAATCGTTTTGTCTATGAAGTTGCTTCGTATGTGCATATCTTGTTGCAAAACATTCCAGCTCAAGTACAGTTCCTTACCGGAGCGGTATGTTCGATTCATCAAATGATGCGCTCCATTGATTCGATATAATTCACTGTAAATCTCAATCGATTTCCGAAGCACACTTGCGTTTAAAAGTTTATATTTATTTGATCGACTGTTAAGGAATCATAGTTCACATATCAATAACTTATCAGTGATAGTTGGTTCATCGAAACCGAGTTTGCTTTATGTTACCGAAATGAAGAATGAGTGTAGCGCCGTTGATTTAAATACCCTCTTTTCGTAGTGATTATAGGAGCCAGCGATCATGGGCTAATGCAATGGGATCATCTATCACTACATGTTTTCGCCTCTACTATTTCTTACTGCTCAGTGCCTCTTCACCACCTTTCCGCCATTCCCCGAGTTGGATATCATTGCCCAACTCTGTACTGTTTACATAGTGTTGTTCATAGCTGTTCTTGTCATCCTTCTTTAACCCTACTCGCATCTTTCATCTCAACATTACTGGCCCTTAGAGCCGAAGCAAACAAAATAACACCAGATCATTGAAGTAAGTGGGGGTATTCGTTGAAGTGTTGATTCAAAGTCAACATTATTGTCAATGTATGCTGATAAACTCTATTTAAATTCATATTAATAAACTGAACTCAAATAAACTCATACAACATTTATTTTATTACGGAAATTATATCGCATGCATGTATTGTGTACATCACATTAGACTTTGTTGCATGAAACCATTTATGATTTATTATTCGCAGATCTTGCGCTCTATAATGGACACGGTTTGAGTAGCAATTAAAAAAAGAAAAATCTCCTAATAAATTTAAGAGGCGATCGTATAAGCTTCGATTGCTCGTATCAGATCTATATGGCACTATATCTTCAACTGTCCACTGTATATTCTACGCAATAAATTCTCTTCGTGCGTCAGGGTAAAATGAATAGATGAGTTGGGTCGAGATGAAAAAATAGCAAAGCCCACCTACCTACCTTCATTGTCGAATATTTGAAGCATACGCTCAGACCCTTCCACGAGAAGTGAAAGCTGAATTAGTCGACGGTATGCGTCAGATCTACTCTACCGATTGAGGACCATGAAGTTATAATTGACAAAGCTTTATTGCAGCTAAAAATTGACAACTTTTTAATACGCACGAGCGATTGACAATTGCAGTTTTCCATTGTAGCCCCTATATAGACAGCTTTTTAATCGAAAATTTCTCACTTTTTGCATGTTGCCCTCTTTAAGCGGTTGTCGTCATGCATCATAACTTCGCTATACGACGCGCGTTTCTTGAAACGAAATGTCTATTTTCGGCGAGAAACTTGTATTAAGATTTGTCCTGCCCTTCACATGTCAATTCCAAGCACCAAAATAAACGTGGGTTGTATTATCCACTGTCTATGAATTTTATGTGTTATCGTTTCTCGAAGACGCTTTTTTTTCAGATATGATGGTACATGGAAGTGTTCAAAAGTTTGCATATATTGGAGAGTACGTTCTCGTTAGCGTGGAACATAGTTGTGAAAGACGAATAATGAGTGCTTGCAGTTCATTAAATCCTTTTATCGTTGTATAGTTAGTCTTAGTGTTCAAGAGGGTCATTAAAGCACATCCTAACAGCGTAATAAATTGCACGTTATGGTTTCAGTTAAAACTATAACAATATACAGGTAGTCCTCGAGTGACGGATGGAGATGCGTTACGACGACTCCATCGTAAGTCGGAAAATGGCCTACCCTACCCACGAATCTCATAGAATGTTGTCCATATAGAGTGGTACTTCAAAATATCATAACTCGAAGGAGCATCTGTACTCGTGAGAAGTAATTTAAAAATGCCATTGTTGCTCATGTGTCAAGCACTTACAAATAAGTTCATACGTTAAGCAGCCGAACTTATGGTTGTATATAGACAACGTGATTGGTTAGTTCGCTTTGCTCACCTCTGTCAGTTCTCATATTAGCTGTAAAGCCTTTGAAACAACAAATGCTTTGTTTTTCACATTCTTAACTGCTCAGTTCTTGCCTGTTCTTTGTTAAATTAAACGCTTATAACAGGATTCACTAAATTCGACATGATTTTGAGAACGGCTTCAATGTCTCGATCGCTTACTCTCTATCTTGTATATTCTGTTGCAACTTTAGCATCTTCTTAATGAGGTCCTTTCAAACTTCTTTATGTTATCAAATCAAAATACAACGGGGATTAGTGGTTTGAAAATGAACGGAAAATATTTTGCAGTGTTTCAGCAAAAGTATTTTTTTTTTTGTTAAAATATGAACGCTTCCAAAAGACATTATTTTTAACACAGATAAGCATTACATCTTATACATCTTGTTCACTTTACACAATTCCAATATTCATAGTGAGCGCAGTCGAAGAAGCAAGATAGTCGAACTACTAAAGCAAAGAGAACGAGTTCGCTTAACAAGTCAAATGGAACAGCATTCATTGCCGACTTGGTTTTCCAATTGCTTGAGCGTAAATTGATATCAAGTTAATGAATTCAACGATATTTCAGCTTACATTCCATTCGTTGCTCTTCGTATTGTTCACAGAAGATTGAATTGAGCGCAGGTGTTTCGCTAGCGCTTTCCATATAAATTCTTCGAATCCAAAACAACCGATTACGTTTACCTACATACACTAAGCATCTCGCCAGCTTTACGTTATCGACCCTGTTGCACAAAATTCGTATAACGACCAATCTAAGAACGAATATTGTGCATATAAGGCGTTCTTTATGCGCATCCTCGATGAAGATCTGGAAGAACTAAGGAGTCGAGGAGACGTTAACTTTCGCTCATCAATTCGACTCCGCTTGCGCTACGAGAGCTTTTCTCCGTGTTCGGTGCTACTTCAAGTGAAATTTTGCCGTCTGCTAAAGTTTCCTTTGAGGCGAACGCGAAGATTTATCGCCAAAAAGTCAATGTGATGAGGAGATCTCTATATACGAATATTGTTTAGTGACGTTGTGTAGGCTATTAAGTGCGAAGCTATACCTCGAGATAAAAGTAAAAGAAAAGAATTATTCATATGTGTTACGCAAAAAATAAACTATTCGTTCTTTTTTTCTGCCGATTCCTCGGCTATATTTTTTAAAGCAGCATCCTTCCTCCCTCCTTCCTACCTCCTAAACCCCGTTCCCCCCCCGCCCCCCATAATTTCCCATAATTCTTTCACTAAGTGCGAAGCTATACCTCGAGATAAAAGTAAAAGAAAAGAATTATTCATATGTGTTACGCAAAAAATAAACTATTCGTTCTTTTTTTCTGCCGATTCCTCGGCTATATTTTTTAAAGCAGCATCCTTCCTCCCTCCTTCCTACCTCCTAAACCCCGTTCCCCCCCGCCCCCCATAATTTCCCATAATTCTTTCACTTCACTAGATATAAAAGAATTTTACCCGTATTAATTTTTAATACCTTTTAGAACTAGACAGTTTCCGCGAAAGGTTCCCGACAAGAATTCAGTGCTCGAAATTCGTAGGCTCTCAAAATCGTCGAAAAATGGGAAATGTGATAAAGGCGGGAGAAGCTTTACGATTTTGAATGATTTATCTACTCATTTTCACAAAATTTTATATCCTTTCTATTGCTCATTTGAAATGCGGTGGTCATTCTCCTGTTCGCTTTAGCCACTGCTATTCTGCCAACCGTTACGGTCTATTTCTCACAAGTTCTCGCATGCTCACGTAGCAATTACCTTCCACCCTCCATTCCCCGCACGTAACACACTCCTTCTATCCCCTCTTCCTCGCATGCAACACACACCTTCCACCCTCCATTCCCCGCGTGTAACACACACCCTCCACCCTCCATTCTCAGCATGTAACACACTCTTTCCACCATCCCTTCCTCATCCACATCTGGTCCATAGGAGTGATGAGTTTGTCATGCTAAACAATATTTTGGTCATCGTCTGTATTATGCACTGTTGGAAAATTGCATTAGCAAAAGCGTGAACTAAAGTGCAAGACTGTCGAATGTGTGTTTGTCTGTCTGCGCCGTGATTATGATTCGAGTGACTTCACATTTCTTCATATCGATCTCGAGAGAAGCTACGTCATTTTAATGTGCCTATACCACGTAAGGGTTCGTTCGTCGTGCTTGTTGAGAAAAAGAAAACATCTTTTGAAGGCGGAACGTAATTTGTCAGAATACTCACAACGTTTAATTCCACGTAAATCATTATTTGCTTACCGGTTAATGAGATTTGTGTTAATTTGTTGGACTATATTTCTCGTTTCATTCAATCAATGTTTATCAGAAATTGCTTGAAAATTTGTGGTTTATGGCCCTACGCCGATACGCATAACGCGCGCATCCATGACGACGAGAAGTTGATGGACATGAGCTGACGGATGTGGCAAACCAAATCGGAAGAGTGCTACATAACGCAGAATATTTGGTAAAGAAATTCATCGGAACGGGGCGGCCTCATAGCGTTTATTGTTTATATAGCTTTTCGTTCGTTCGGCTTCGCAATTCATAGCCGATCCGGCTCGAGAAGCGTAGTGGTGGCAATTTCCGACATTTCGAGGGGAGGAAATTGTATGATAAGGCGCATGATAAAACGACAATATGATCAATTAATTGGGTTGACGATTCATTCAAATCGATGGTTCTAGACGTTTTTGATCCTAGCCGTTAATTTTGTTTTGCCCGTTTTTTTCCTGCCTTTAAGAGAAACGATATCATCAAAACAACGCTACTTTTTAACCATTAACAGTGCAACAACTAGTTGGAAGTTTTTATTGTTTAAATGAGCGTTTGGTAAATTTGCATTCGTAAAGCGCATTGTGGTCAACTCTTGCTCTAGAACGAATGAACTTGTAG
>JPKZ01002808.1:569431-587136 GCA_000803305.1 Toxocara canis | reverse complement strand
GCACCCCCCCCCCCCCCCCCAACCTCTTCTGTTAGGAGATCCCCAAAAGTCATGATGTTTTAGCCGCAAAAGGCAACTGACCTCAGTAACGGCACCCGGTGTGAGCCTTACCAAATAGTTATTGCCTTTTCTTTTTGAAGGCTTCCTCTGCTGCCACGTTTTGGAAATTATTTTTACAACATCCTTTCACGAAAAATTTGTGCTGGATGCGGTTGAAGAACGGTGAGCCGTCTACCAGAATCATAGTTTCAGGAAGTTGATATGAGGTGGACAAACGCAACAGCGCCATTATCACTTATGAAGGAGAAAATCGTCCTACCGGATTTCATCCTAACCAAGTACGATACCTACCTGAAGCATGAGGTGAATGTTAGACCTTTTACGCATTGCTTTCACCTTCACCGGAAATTATTGGTGTTTGATTGTCAGTTGCTTACGCCGCTTCCGACCGAGAACTACTACTAACGTCATTCGCCTACACGATTCCCACCTCCCCCTCTCCTCCAGTGACAGGGGTCTATGCGCTGTAGAAGAATAGATTTCCGACTTTCGGTCGAGCTTCTCTTTAAAGCTGTTTCGGAAGGCCGGCGGCATTCAGCAACTTTGACTGTACGCAAGACAATGTTTTACAATTTCGCTATTACTTGTCGCATGAATTAAGTAATTTTCAGTTAAGAATTGTCAAAAGGTTTATCCTACTTTCAAAAATGAATTTGCAGATGTATCCAGCAGGAATATGGAATGAACTCACAATGACTTTCACTTTTACGAGACGTTACGGATGGTATATCTTCCAAGCGTATATCCCAACATACCTCACTATTTTTATAAGGTGTTCTACTTAATTGTGCTGTAGTATTGTTTTTTTTTTCGTTTTACCGAATTTATTGCGTCGATTTTTCACCGTTGTTCACTTCTGCTTTAGCGTCGCTTAATAGCTTAGTTCTTCAAAACGTTTTGGTTAAATTTGTACCAATTGGTGATATTTGTACCAATGTTCTTTAAATTTATACCGCATTGCTTAAGTTTTTTTTTCTATTCCTTATTAGTATGGATCACTTTATAAGCATCATTTAGTTATCCTTTTTCTTTTTGCTTTTTCGTGAATTGAATATCGCTTTCTAAATTTTTTGTTCCCTCTCTACAGTCAAGTAATATGAGTTTACTGCATAGTAGCTAGTGCCATATACTGGTACTACTCTATTTGTGTATTGGTCAGTTTTTTTTAGCCGGTAACATTTCCGTTGTTGTCCGAGTAAACTCCACATGCGACTTTCCAACTGGAGAAGTTTCTACAGACTCAACGTTGAGCTTTTGAGGCCACAAAAATGGTTCAGTTTACGACCCGTTCTGTTCGTCGAAGCTTTAGTCGTCGGACAGAATGAGAGAAAAAAAAGCGTCAAAGATGAAAAACTATCAAACTACTTTTTCCGGGTTTATTGAAAAACGTGGTCGATTAGGGACTCTGGCTTTTACAGTTGAGAAAAAAAATTTTAGCCTCATCGTAATTTTACTTTTTCGCACTTTTGGGAAAAATTTTTTCAAATTTTTTTTTGTTCTGAAAAAATCGACAGCAAAATGAATATTGATAGGATCATTATGGATAATTTTATGAACGCTGTTCAGTGAAAAAGTTCCATTTCACAAACCACCGCTTTATTACTAGTACAATAAAATTTGTCTTCTTCAGGTAGTAGATGATTACATAAAAATTCAACTTACAATTTTTCCCCGATTAGAGCCCATGATTTTTGGTATTGCCTCAACGCAGTATGCATTTTAGCTGGATCAGTTTCTGCTTGGGACCAAAAATGATTCCTGCACGTACGATGCTTGGAGTGAACTCATTGCTTGCGCTTACGTTCCAATTCGGTAATATAATGCGTAATTTGCCTCGCGTCAGCTATATAAAAGCACTCGGTTTGTTTTTTTTCTTCGTATAATTGTATTTCTTCTTGCAATTAATTAGAGTTCATTAAATTTCAAAACTTCGATTAAACAACAATTATTTTAGTAATATTTTTCCTCTTCCATTTATATAATTTTCTTCAATTAACTAAACTTCAATTAATTTAATATTTTTATACGTTGTTTCAAAAGTCTATTATCGGATCTAGCAAATTCTATTTTTTAAAATTGCCTAATAATTATCAGCAAGGTATTCTTTCATAGTAGATCTTGACTTTTTTTTTCTCGCGTTTCCATTTTTTTGCTCTAAAAAGAAAACAACGTAAACAGTCAACGAGGATTGGCAATTCATAATATCAGGAGTGCATGGTTGTGCTCCTCAATAGACTATTTTCGAGGTGTTTAGAGTTTATTAGAGATTCTGCTGGCCAATGAAAATGGCGAACCATATGCCACTCGGTCCCGCTTATGACTTGATTTTGGTATGAGAAATGCGAAAAATTCGGCCAAAAAAAAAGGATAAGAAAGGTGTTTTTTTCAAATTGCGAAGAAGAGAGATTGTCCATCCAGAACGCCCAGCACTCAGGATTATAGCAGATCTAAAAGAAGACATTTCAGAATTGCCTCGAGCAGAAAAACTTTAAAGGCGCCGAAGCAAGAGGCGCATCTCTGCTACGCTTTCATGTATTTTTTATATGGTGAAAAAAAACTCATCAACTCATAATCAGCTTCCCTTCACGCGCTAAATGCGCATTTACTTGGCCATAGGAATTCAAATACTTTTCTTTTCGCTTACTGTTCAGACGGCATAGAGTCGAAATTGTCGGTCGCTTTGTTGAATTGACTCTGTTACAGTAAATTAAATAAAACAGACATTTCGATCGGCCGCAGAAATTTACCTGCGTTCTATGATGAAGATACACACCAGCGGAATACAGTAGACTATCAGAGTCGCTGATACATTAAAATTTGATGGAAGAGAGTCGGCATAAATCAGTGAACAAGTTAAAGTCTGACCTGGTCATCATTCCTCGTGAAGACTGCAGAACGACGGTTGTAGTGGTGGGTAGGCAGTTCGGTTGCCGTCGTCTTCAAATATCTTTCTGCTGGCAACGACGGTAGGATGTAGGAGTACAAGTGAAACGAGCGGAAATGATTATCATAAAACAAGCGTGGTTACTGGATGAAGAAGATGGCTTCAGGTAACGGAAGCAATTGCAGATGTGTGGATGTTATCGTGCCTTACGTTTGTGTTTTGCTCACTTCTTGAACTCGCTGTTGTCGGCTCGATGGGTGCCATGAGCGAGGTGAGCTGATCGCTTATTATCTTTTCCGCTTCACCTTAGCCCTCTCTCTCCACGATTCCTCACCGAGTTCTCTTGCCTTCATTTGTTTTTTTTGCTAATGTGGCAGATGCTTCATCATACAACCTTCATTTTGTGTATTACTATTAAAAAATTTCACGAATGGAGCAAAGTTTTTTCTCTTCTGTATGAGATGTTTTCTTTCTCAGTCGCAGTATTTTTTTCAACACTCTTGGTGCTTGGAGAAATTGCAAAAGTATTTTCCGGCCAAAAGAGCTCAAAAGATAGTGAGGCAAGAAACGCTCGATGCCCAAATTACTGGAATAGAGCGAACAAAACCGGAGTTGGTGCACTTTGACTTCCCTATAATAGGTCTTGAACCATCAGATTCTTACATTAAGCCTTCAAGGCTGATGCGAAGTTAATTGAGGGCTTTTTATACAGAGTAGTCTCAAGCCAAGATCGAGTGCTATAAGAACTTAAAATCGCTCTATGTTAAAGACAGATTTTTAGCTTTTGCCATTCGGATTCGCTTAAATAAAACAATTAAAGAGGCTTGAAACGGGCCAATATCTCTTTCAGGCGGCTGCCATGAGGGCCCCGTCATCATCAAATCCAGCGGCCGGTCCATCATCATCCTCAGTGGTTAGTTCGCCGAAAATATGTCGCCATGATGTCCTACAAGATTCACCACATGGCTTTAGGTATGCAACGGTTCAAACTCGTGTTGTGCCATTCCTCCTCGTCGTATCACTTCAGCTACTCCGTTTGTGCCCCCAAAGTTTATTCTGTGATATATGCTATCTCCATTTAGTTCGACATTTATGCACAACATCGCCAATTCAGCAGCTCCGAACACATAAGTTGTCGAAGGTGTGACGAGGGTATCTCATAACGGAAATAATTCAGTTGCAGTATCAACTATTTCACGATAGGCGTAATGATCCCCTTTAATGCTTCTATTAGCTTCCCAAACAATTTGAAAAACGTTCGATTGAATCGCACCATCCAACTCGAAATTTTCTATCGTTCAAGTGATGCCTCTGAGAACATTTGAGATAAGTACATTTGTGCTCATCAAAGATACTAACTCAGCAGACAGTTCTTGCCCATCGACTAAATAAGAGATTGGATTCGATTCGTTTCGTTTCGAAATCACTAGTAGCTATCTAGCTTAAATTCCGCATTGATAATATAATTATGATATCTCACAATCGTATAAGGTTCAGATTTCCAAAAAACCTTTCGTTTATTAGAAATTCATTTTGAAAAACGCGAGTACTTTCCTTCATTGCAAGAATGTTAATTTATTTTTTTTCCTCTTCCAATGTAAACATTTACGTAACTCATCAAGTTGATAGAGTTGGTGATCGATCCTTGGTGTTCAAAAATTCTATAACGATGAGCGAAGAGAAGAAAAGAGCATAAAGAAATCCTTGCTTATTTTATTTTTAAAAACGCACCATCTTAAATTTGTCATTTATTTTTTGAACAACAGTTGTTTAGGTGACGCCATCGAGTTCGCTTAACGAGACAATTACTTTTTGATGGATTCCACATAAATATGACGAAGAAAGTGTGCTTAAAGAAATCGAAACTAAACTGTTGGCGGAGAAAAATACTTAAATCTAAAAATTGACGAGTCATTGTTCAGGTCTACGTACAGCAGTACTTGCAACAATCACAGTGATCCTCGTATGCGCAAGAAGCTTTTGCTAACGTCAAGCGGTAATGTGTTAGCAGGTGCAACAAATGAAAGGCGGAAATCAAGGTGATCAGCAAATTTATATTTTTATCTGTACCTTCCTTATTTCATCATACTGGTTGACCACTTTAGACTCCCTCATTCATACAAAATAGAGAGCTTATTACGCAACGATAGCGCATTGTCGGCGGATCATGTGCATAGACTGTTTGCAGCAATCGTTTTGGCAATCATAAATGATCACTCGATAATGAGTTTTTGTTCGATTGCCTAAACCATTTGACCATAAAATTTTAACACTTATGACATTCTAATTCATACTCACCAAATTTTTACTTCAACCTCTATTTTCTCATTATTCGTGATGTCATCGAGAATTTTAGGAAGTAACTTTTAGAATCTTAAGGTTTTTGATATCACCTAAGAGCTTTTGAGGGATATCGCTATCCATTGCCTCGTTACATCCATACATTATTATCATATGTTATCTTGAAGAAGAATTGAAAACAATACATACGAATGTTGCATTGTCGAAGACTAGTTTCTAAGCATTTTTAAAATCCTAAACAACGAATTTTATCCTTTAGCATTTCCGAATTTGAAAAAACAATTGGCTGAATTGAAAAGCTGCCCACGTTCATTCGGCTCTCAGCATGAAATAAGTTGAAATATATGGGTACACATTGCAACGATATGCGCTTTGGCAAAATAATGAAAGTTCACATTTTAGCCGATCCGATGGCTTGTGCAACTTTTTCACTAATAGTATTTTTCTACGATTCAACCCCGGTGAAAAATGCAATTGCATCGGTCATTTTAAAAAAGCGCTAATTTTGTGAGCGTTTCTGAATGTGTTTAACTTTCTTTTCCGTCTACGTCATCGAGTCGATTTTTTTATCTAAATAGGCACAACGGATGATCATTGGAGATCGCATCTATATCAAATTTCTTAATTCGCTTCTCCGATTTCAACTGTTATATCGCCATAATGAGATTCCAAAAAAAGAAATTTGCCCAAGGGCATAAACAAGCAATTTTTTAAGAACTTTTGCTTCGCTATTTACAGTTGTCAGTGTTTTCAAGTTTCATTTTTCTTTTTCTGTAGAATTTTTCAGCCGACTTTTAATGTTTACAGTCAACAGGAGCGAATGCTGTTGCTCGATACACCCGACGAGGGTCTGAGGAGGCATTGGTTTTCGTTTGTTCAATTGTTAAAAAGTGGTGAACCGTGGACGGTCGACCGTATAGATCACCTCTCAATATTGATGTTCCCTAGTCTTTTCACAGTATTCAATATCGTCTACTGGGGTTACTACCTCTCCAGAGCGAACTAACTTATATTCTTCATATGCTCGCAATTGCAAACAGAGAATGAGGTGTGTGTTTTAATAAATTTAAATTTTTACTTGCACAAACTTTGATTTAGATATTTTATACGATAATCTTGAAAGCTTCCATTAAGAACTTGGCCTCACAATAGGCATACAATACAACGATAACCTCTCCGTTATGTTTAACTTAAGATTATTGAGTTATAAGTAATAATTCTTGCAAGTTCCCAATATTTTAGGGCATTCTAACATTTGTTGTTGCGAAGTCTTAAACGATCATGATCGATGATAGCTCGACAACCTTTTTATCCTTGACGCTATTCGTACCGTTGCCATATCAATTGTTTTTCTGTCATCGAGTCATAGCAAGAAGTAATATGAAGTGAAACCTTTCCTTCATCGCAATCGGGGTTCCCATTTGTGAATGTTCTTTAACAGTAGAAGCGAAGAATTGGCTAACGGATTTCATGTATTATTGAAGGGACATCGACAAAAGCGCCGACGATGTTTCGTTTTTTTATCGACGATCAAGCGAATCAAAGCGATGTGACGTTGTTGGTATTTATCGGGGAGAATGATGTACTGCTGGTTTAAGCTAAAAAACAGGAACTCTGAACCACTCAAGCATCTACGAAACAAGAAAGGGCTCTTTTGCCGAGCTATTGTTTTGTCTCGAAACGATTACTGGCATTACAATAATTGGCGTTTGCCTTTGCGATTATCCCCAATAAGCCTGTTGTATATGAAAAGCAAGAATCTTAAAATGAAGTATTGCTCATCCTAATTAATAAATTGTATGCTTATAATTATATCAATAAAGTATAAAGTTCTAGAGAAGATTCTTCGTTACACTAATTTTTGTTCTTTCGCTGCAAATAAAATTTCTACGCATATATACAAAACAATATGGCTAATGCCTCTATTAATTAAGCTTATCGTCTCAGTTTAATTATCTTCATCGGCGACATTTCGGGTAGATTCCCTGAACGGACAGAATATGCCCTAAATAAAACGAACCGCTGTATTGAACAGAGCCGCTTACTTATTTAAAGGCATCTTCATTACTTGAAAAAATTTTGCACAGTTCATTTTTTTCATAAATGGCTGATGGAAAAAGCGACATAAAAAGATTTGAAAAGCGCGTCACGTAGAGACTTGCGACATCAAAAAAAACTTGTTTTTTTCAACATTTGCTTGCTTGCGTCCTTTTTTTTTCGTTGATACAGTGTTGTACTATTCAAGATGATACGGGGAGGGAAGAGGATCAGCGCAAATTTGTTTGACTGAAGAAGTCTCAACAGCGCATTTTCTGTCAACTCGATAAAGTCTTTTATTCGCACTAATTTTTTCATACAACATCAATCACCATATGCAATTGGGAGAAAATGGCTCTTCCGGTCAGAAGAAAAAATGTTGCAACTTAAAAAACGTCGAAAACGTTCACTTAGCATTTCTTTTCGTCTGAAAGACAAGCAACGCTTATAACGGTACTTGTTTGAATCGGCTCCATCACATCACTTTTCCTAGCCAACTTCAACGACGAGTGCACACGTAAATTATTTTCCGTAAATTAATTTCCGTATTGATGTTTGCCTTTTAGATCGAAAGCCGCGTAATTTTTCCGTACATATCCGTATACGTCGGAGAGGTTGTTTAATTGTTTTGATCAGTTTTCCTAAAGCTTGAAAAAAGGAAAAGCTTCCGTAAGACGTTTTGCAAAGCCGTTTTCTTGAGCGATCTTTTACATACATCAGATCAAATAATCATTTCGTTAAATAAAGCGGTTCATCGCTAACAGTTAATAAGACGGTTAACGTGAGAGTGTGGAACCATGCACGTTCGTTTGTATACCAAAATTTATAGGTACCTGTTTTTTCGGCTACGAATGACTGCATTAGAGGGACGTGAAACGGGCCGGAAACCCATGCGAAACAAGGATATACGGGATCCATCCTGAAAGTGATTAATAAGTGAGGAGCCATGCAGTGCGAGTAGTGCAATTGATGGCGATATTTGGTTCGACTTTTCAGCTTCTTACGAATAAGATCTGGGCATTTTTAGCACATTGCGGTGTCACAAACATGTCGCACATATGTAAACGAGGAATGTGGTGGCGCAATTACCTCAATTCCATCCTTCCTGAAAACAAAGCACTATCAGTTTTCTAAACTGCTCAAAGTGAGTAAACAATTTAAAAAGATTCTTTTAAAAAGCACCATTAACTATACATTTATGCCTCACCTTTTAAACTATCAACTATTGACTGAACATAAAGCTAAAGCACTATTTTAACAAACTTTGATTCACTCCATCCGAATATGCAATTAACCAGTGACCATTCTTATTTCTATGCGTTCAATTCATTGCGCGACTTATGCTTCACGGCGTAATAAAGTAAATAATTTCCGATCCACAACAAAACATCAACATACCATCATAATGCCTCTTCAAATAAATCATCCTCTTCAGTGACATCTAATTTTCGTTATCTCAACTGCTGATATTAAACTGATATGAAGATGACTCAGATTCAGTGCGAAAACGTTATTCGCAAAAATTACTCTCGGCATATGCAAGCTTACTTTGAGAGGGGTGAGTTTATTGACGGCGAATAAACCCAGAGATCGTATGAACACGATAGGTGTTGCCTCTGTACGATATAAACGATTGATCCAGTCGCATACCACCTGCACTGGCATATTATGCCGCTGACCTTTGCTATCATAATCAGACAAATATGTCAGCGCACCTTAAATAAATAACTTTGCGCTTTATCCACTTCATGTAAATTCACCGCTGATTTTACGCTCGGGATAGCGTGGGGGGGGGGGGGGTGGGGGGGGAGGGGGGGGGGGGGGGGGGGGGGGGGGGGGGGGAGGGAGGGATGAACGGGGAGGGAAGAGGATCAGCGCAAATTTGTTTGACTGAAGAAGTCTCAACAGCGCATTTTCTGTCAACTCGATAAAGTCTTTTATTCGCACTAATTTTTTCATACAACATCAATCACCATATGCAATTGGGAGAAAATGGCTCTTCCGGTCAGAAGAAAAAATGTTGCAACTTAAAAAACGTCGAAAACGTTCACTTAGCATTTCTTTTCGTCTGAAAGACAAGCAACGCTTATAACGGTACTTGTTTGAATCGGCTCCATCACATCACTTTTCCTAGCCAACTTCAACGACGAGTGCACACGTAAATTATTTTCCGTAAATTAATTTCCGTATTGATGTTTGCCTTTTAGATCGAAAGCCGCGTAATTTTTCCGTACATATCCGTATACAGAGGTTAGGTTGTTTAATTGTTTTGATCAGTTTTCCTAAAGCTTGAAAAAAGGAAAAGCTTCCGTAAGACGTTTTGCAAAGCCGTTGAGCGATCTTATCTTTTACATACATCAGATCAAATAATCATTTCGTTAAATAAAGCGGTTCATCGCTAACAGTTAATAAGACGGTTAACGTGAGAGTGTGGAACCATGCACGTTCGTTTGTATACCAAAATTTATAGGTACCTGTTTTTTCGGCTACGAATGACTGCATTAGAGGGACGTGAAACGGGCCGGAAACCCATGCGAAACAAGGATATACGGGATCCATCCTGAAAGTGATTAATAAGTGAGGAGCCATGCAGTGCGAGTAGTGCAATTGATGGCGATATTTGGTTCGACTTTTCAGCTTCTTACGAATAAGATCTGGGCATTTTTAGCACATTGCGGTGTCACAAACATGTCGCACATATGTAAACGAGGAATGTGGTGGCGCAATTACCTCAATTCCATCCTCTCCCCCCCCCCCCCCCCCGCCCCCCGCCCCCTCCTCGCCTCCTGCCCTCCTTTTCTTTTACTCCTTTTTCACCTTTTTTTCGACAACGGCGACTCCAGCACGCCTTGAAATGTGCGCTATTGAGAAGCATCAAGATGCTGTGGCATTCCCGATGAATCTCTTACATTATGTTTCTCATGAGGAGGTAAAGTACCAAAAAATATATTCGTTATTATACAGTCGATATTCTTTCATTGGCAACGCAATCACTGACTTTCAACATGCACACTAAAGCGCTCTCCACGTCGATAGCTCTCTCTCCCTCTCTCGTAAGATGCATCCCCTGAGGATGAATGAGCCCAAAGCTCAAAAGCTGGAGTTGGTTCGCCGATCAAAAGTTGGAGTTTGTTTGCTAAGGAGGGAATCTGTCCTTGGTTGGAGTGGTGTTGGAGCTCCTCCAAGCTGACAACAAGAATCTCGCACTCGCCCAAAGAAAAACTATCGTTGGAAGCATATTAGACGCAGAAGTCGGAAGCCGATTTCGCTGGAGGGGTCGTAGTCGAAGAATCATTTCGCTGGGTTGGACAAAGAAAGTAGTGGAATTAGGGGAGAAGTTGTAGGTAAGGAACTTCTTCAAGAAGCACTCATGCTGAATGAGAAAGAAAAGGGGAAAGGGTCAGAGACGTCAGCCAAAAAATCGGGAAAATGCTCCATATCTGAGAACGGCTCTTTGCATGGTGCCAATTATCAGTTTTCCAGAAAGAAAATTTGCTTAAGAGAAGCTTATTTAAAGGGAGACGCTTTTTTTCGAACTTTTAAACCCTCTTGCCTTGCCCATAAGCAATTAAAGTTATAGGCGCTTGGACGTGCGATTCTCAGATATGGAGCAATCGATGCTCTCGAAAGACTATCCGAATTTTTTACAGGTCAATTCACTTGAATTTTCTTAGAAACCTTAACCGATATTACCGGTATGACTGTAGATTTGCCATTTACTGTTTCTGCGATTATTATAAATTCCTGTATGGTCACAGGTGGCCAACATATTTTAGTGCACCTTACACTTCTTACGAATATCCGATATGCTACACATAGGTATAGTCCCTTTCCTGAAATAGTACACATGCTACACTTTTACACTTTTTAACGGTATGCTAGGTTTGGGAGAAACAACTCATGCTTAATCTATCCAATTTCAAAAACTATGCTAAGTGTGGGAATAATAACTCATAATTAATCTATCCATCTTAAAAAAAACAAACTTTTCGAGGTCCAGTTCTTCCTCGTCCTCGGTGAAATAAATTCCACTCGCAAATGTTCCATCGCTTAGCACCCAGAAATTCATAATCTGTCCTTGCTTTGCCTTACGACAAATAAAAGTGGTTTCTCCAGCGGGGAGAAAAACTTTCTCGGCTCCATTCGGAATCTGAAATTTATTAAGTGCATTCTCAAAATCTATTAAAACAATGCCATCAATGAATGAATAAACTGAACTGATTGAAAAATGAAGTGTATACAGTCATCTGTTATTTTAAGGATAACTGTCGTTTTAAGAGTCAACCCAATGAACAACTTGTCATTATAAGTTGGAAATATGCGAGTATATTTCCGAGCAACCAGCTGAATACCGCTCCTTATCAACGATAAAACAAGCTTGACAACATAGCTATGATGTCATTGAAGAGAATTCTTATGGTACGAGTATTTTTTCGCAAAATAACATTGTCAGAAAGTGGATGCAGTATAGCATTTGTGCCTATTTTCAAGAGGTAGCTGTACTGTACTTATACTGGATTAAACTTTTTTGGCTGTGGTACAGTACGACTTCGAATAAAAGTAGAGTGTGTAGCTGTAGCAGACTGTGCGGCTCCAATTACATCATCGGTTGTAGAGAAAAGTAATAAATTATATGTTCTGCCGCTTCATAAAAGGATTCTCCACGTATTTTTTCAAGCAACTTCCCATTCATTGCCTACTGAACAACTGTTGCTCATTATTCAGAAACCATTCCGCCTCCCAACTCCAAATTGTTTGGAACAAATTCCGTCAAAACTACAAAAACCTCAACGTTCAAAATGCAAACAGTAAATTACCTTCATTTTGAAGTAACCTTCGCGTGGCAATCGTAGAGGTCTATCGATGAACGCAGTAAAAAGATTTTCGCCTTTTCTATTCCATAAACTTGGCAATGCACTAGGATCCGCATATTCGAGAATTTCTTTGCGCCAATTCGATGGACTTAAAATGCGCACCTAAAACCAATGAAATTATGAATATCCTAAGTGATATTTAATAGAAAAATATGTCTGGGTATGTCTAGATATGTCTGGGACGGGCTTTTCTGCATATATCATCAGAATCCTAATAATTTCATTTCCGAAGCACGGCAATCTCTTGATGGAACAAAATAAACATAAAGATAAAATAAATTACATAATAATTTATCATAGCATCCAATGCTTACAATATTACGCGCATATGACAACAGTGATAGCGCACTGGTTAGTCTATATATAAAGGCGTTTTCGGAAATTCTCCTCTAAGAGTGAAGATTTTTTCGAAACATCTCCCTCTTCGTACAACTTTAACGATAACTGTTGTGGTAGATGATGTGATTGTAGGGTAGATAGAAGCAGTTATTTGAATCAGTAATATTTAATTCTCCTTTGAGTTTTCCCTAAAACGCTTCTTGTGCGACGAGTATATCTGCAATTTGTGAACACTGCAGTCTATCTTGTCACATTTCTGTTGCTTCTGAGTTCGCTTGTTGGACGATTTTTAGGAACAGAGACATTACTACTATGAAGCAAATTCCGCCCTTTCAGCGATCACCCTCCTCCACTCATTATAAATGTTTACAAAGGAATGGGTATGGTCGACCTGTAAGATATTTATTTAGTTTTGTAATCAAAAAGAGACAATATGCTATTTTTTTATTCTGATTTCAAAGATTACTGTTCAAAGCAATACCCTTACGATATAGAGCGCCGTTTATCCGTAGTGTTCGTTTCATTTTTTTTTTCGCTTAAACAAATTAATTTAGAAGCAAACGGAAAATGTGCGTGAAACATACGCTTCATGCGAATCAATTCAGTTCAGTCATTTTAAGTTCAATTCAAATCATTATCAGCTCTATTCAAACATCTCAGTTCTATTCAATCATCATCAGTTCAGTTCAATCATTGTCAGTTTTGCTCAATCATTATCACTTCTACTCAAACATTATCAGTCCAACTCAATCATTATCAGTTCTGTTCAATCATATCAGTTCAATAATTTTTGTGCGGAAGGAATTTTAACACGATCCATTATTCGACAGCATTATTGTCGCTTATGAACATGCATCAGAAAAGGATCGGAAGAGGAGCAATTGTTGAAAGAGTAAGCGAACTAAAACCAATAAAAACGATCATATACGCAGATATTAATCAGATTTCTGCTTTATCAGTTGCGGCCTTTTCCAGCTAATATATCGTCATGCCAAACCTTAAAGGTGTTCCACGATCTTTTTTTTTTGCTCCTCACTTATGTTTCTAATCCATGGTTTTCTTTCCATGAGCATATTCTATTCAGTGCATGAATACAGACAGCTTACCCTCTGTTGAATGTTTGTTGGTAGCAATGGGCGCATTGCTTTCCAAATTGCATAGGCGAAAAAAGGCACATTAACCGCTACAATATATTTCACCAACTGTACATAATGTTGATCGATAAACTCGGCAACGTTCCTTAAGTGTCCCGTAGCAAACGAATAATGACACATACTATACTTTAGCTCCGATAAATCCATTATGAACATTGCCGAACCTTGCTCGCCTAAAATTGTGGCGTTTCTATCGAAAATACGAAAAAAAACGAAAAAAAAATGTGAAAAAAAAGAAATGAAGCAATTGCCGTGAAACTAGAAATAGAAGATCAGGTCATCTTCTATGTTTCATAGAATTTTTACCGGTTTCGGATTCCACTTTCATAACGTTAGCAAGCATGCGCTCGAAATCGGGTATCGAGACCAGTCTGGCTAAATCGAGAATCGAATATGTGCGCAAAAAACCATCATAATCGATACGTCCAGACTGAAATCAAAAAAGTGAATTGCTTTTTCAGCATTCAAAAAACTCACTCATAACTTTTCGGCATTAAAGAGACTCACTTAGAGCTTAGATGATAAAGCGCCGCCATTTTACGGTCGAGGAGAAAAAAAATCGAAAAATGATATCACCAGAAATTTTCAGATTACTGTTGACTGCTTAGACTTGGAAAACAGCTCATGATGCCAAGATGACCTTGTGAGCTTACACTCATTCGCTATTTAATTTATTTACTGATTAGTCATGAAGGGCAGGGCACAAATCGTTGTTACTGAGGCAATCGCACGCCGAGCACAGCCATCCCTTTGGCTGTTTTAGTCTGTCGTTAACCACCCGCTGGCTGGACTGTCAGTGGTATGGTGGGAAGCAGCCGGGAATCGAACCCGGGTCTCCCTGCACGCGAAGCGGGGGCTCTACCACTGAGCTATTGCCGCCCTTAATGTTCTAAATAGAGTGAAAAAAAAAAAGCTTAAGTTATATTTTGGAAGCAGAAGAACTAAAACTAATAAAGCAGATGCACTAACAAGAACGAAAAAATTACCGCAGGCAAAGTACGGAAATGAAAGATGAAAAGTCAGAGCAAGTGCACACGATAAATTCTTATGAGATTACGTTGTTTTTTTTAGATTCATGCGTTTGGTGCAACCGCAGAGAGCATTTTAGGTGAATACGAGCAAAAGTATCACGCAAAAATAGTCAATCGATCAAGATTTCGCTTTACTCGATAAAGCATTATAAAAGTTTTCGTGGTCTCTGATCAGTGAAAAACAACTGTAAAGATACCGAAAAGATATACTTGCCATCTTAGAACGATTTCAAACTTCCTAATATTACGCTTACTGAAATAAAAATACATCTGCATTGGTTACCACATTGTACGAAAACATCTAGTACATAAGCTTTTTCAAGTTTCTGCTTTCATATCATCACTGCAATCGCTAAAACGCTTGAAGTTAAACGTTTGCAAAAGTACCTGTTCTACTTGGATGACAGTGTTTTTGAGCACTTTCGACAAACCCGTAAATCCATCCGGCACATACTTGTGAATAGGAAGATCCCTTGGCTTCATATGTAATTCATCCAGTTTCCATACCGAATTCCTTAAAATTTTGGTTTTTAAAATGAACTTTGAACGTGTTCTACTTACTCCACTGTATCATAATAATCCTGCTAAGCGAACTACGAACTGAACTGAAGCGAGGCATCGAAAACAGCTGGGATGGTCCACCGACTTGTAGAAACGTTAACGCCAAGTAATCAAGATGGTAAGTAATCAAGATGCAATATAATCAAGATGTATATTTATACTGCTGAAAAATTCGCAAAAAAAACTTCCCATTTGAAGTGCACTGCTCACCATTTCAAAAACTGCTATTTCATTCAGTAATAACAAACTCCTTAAAGGTACAGTCTAAATAATGAGCTTAAAATCAACGTTTGCAATTTATGCTGAATTCATGAACAATACTCAAAAACAATAAAAACTGGCAAAATACGCTGTATTTAGTTCATTTCAGTAACTCGTTCAAAAATTTCGACAGCAGTTTCTAGCAAAACGATAGTGAAAAAAAAAAGCGCCATATTTAATCGTCGTCGAATTAAGCGCAATATTCCGAGCACGCAAGACTGAAACGGAAATCAGATATCGTGTATTGCACATAAAAATTCTGCAATGCTGTGCCAAAAATAAGAAACTTATACCACACTTTATACAGTTTTTAGCTATAGAATTTTGTAATATAACCGTATCAAGCGCGACGTGAAAGGAAAAAACTTTGAATTTTGCAACAAATTTTTTGAAGCTGATTTCGTATCATAAGGGATGTAAAGTTTTGAAAAAAAAATTCAGAATTTGAAATAAATTTTCGAAAAAACTATCACCTCATTTGAAGGTGTTTTCTCAGTCTATAAGCCACATTCTCTATAGGACCGTCGATGCCTTGCAACCATCGTAATAGATTAAAATCTGTGTCATAATAGTCGCTAAGATCGTCTTTCACTAGCGCTCGTAGCTCTGCGATTTTCGCTCTCTCTTCGACTCCTATTGATGATTTCAATGTCTTTAACCGAACCATCTGAAGAAAGAAAAAAAACGATACAAGAATTTCGCTAGTAAAAGTGGAAAAAAAATCTGCGATGACATCGTTTCTCGAAATTTGTCAAAAATATCAAGCTGAAATTTCGAAAACGAACAATTTCAATCGAATATATAGTTAACAATCATAGCAATCAGAAGAAAATTCCATGAATTATTGCGAAATTTTGCAGCGAATAAATATTTGGGATGAACAATGAACGGTGATAGGCCTTTTTTTGTAGTGAAAAAGCTTTGGGTGTTGCGAAGAAAGGGCAAATACAACGAACGATTGCTGCTTAAGAACAATCGAAAACCAAATTCCACTATTACTGCGAAACGGAAAATATTCTAGAAGTGAGCATAAGCTTCGTACTTAGAGAGTTCAGTTAGCAGCACAAAAATGTGTATCGATAAGATACTCGTCGATTTTCAATAAGTTGCGAAAGTTTTCTCTCGTTTAGATCATCATTGAGTGGTTTCCATACAGAAAAAAAATACTTCGAAAAAACAAAAGAAACATTCACTTAGATCTCAAATGCATGCACACCTTTACGAACACTTTAATTAATAAAAGATTCCTTAAGGAAAATTTTAAAAGCGATTGAGCAAAATTCGCACTCATACAATCATCAAATAGAAGCAGTGTATGGAAATGAGAAAAATGCATTTGTCACATGAAAGAGCAAATTATAACGCGAACTGTAAAAGAATACTTATGCATCGAAATAACTGTATGTTAATAAGTATGCTAGCAAGTATATTAATAAGGCAAGTATATTAATAAGTACTTATACATACAGCACTATGTGCACAGTATTAGTCATTAACAGAGGGTCATAACAAATCGAAAACGCAAGGCGCATTCTACGCTGTAAGATGCTGGAACGTAAAGAAATACTTACATATGTATGCGCACTTTACGTTTACAATTTGCCATAAGCTGACTCAAATTACTACTTCAACAACTCAAGCAATAAGCCGGTTCACAAAGTAAATAGTTGCACCTTGCAATACCTTGAACCCCACATTTGCCGACTAGTTCAATGCTTATTGCTTAGGTTGTTCAGCAATAAGCGGAGTTTAGTTGAAAACGAAGTATCATATCAAAGGAAAATGACAAGCAATGATTAAAAGGAAATATCAGTAGCTCAAAAGGACATATCTAAGCGAACAAGAGCGGTATATCAGTTTATCACTGAGTAGTTTCGAAACGATCAACTTATCACTGAACAAAGCTGTAAGACTGAAATCAATGTAAACAAATGGAATTTTTTAAGACGCACAGTATGCAAACAACGAATATTCAGCGTAACGTCTCGACTTTGCATACTTACCTTTCACCCTAAAGTGGAGGTGCATTGCACACAAGGCAGCACTAGAAATGATATGTTCGTTGACGAGCGAGGCACAACGAACAACTACTCACATCTTGCACATCAACTTACTCACCTTGCGCGTTCCACTAAATTGCTCATTCTACATATGACAGATCCCTGCAGCCCTCCTCCTAAACCTCCCCTCCCCTCTCCCTCCC
>JPKZ01002808.1:535797-567982 GCA_000803305.1 Toxocara canis | reverse complement strand
TCTCTATCGAATTTAAGTTTTATTTTGTGAGTCAAAATGCAATAGTCAGTGGGCAGCGAATGGGGATGGGTAAGTCCGACGCTATCGCTTAGCATCCATTTCAGTAGAATGCTCCAAGCAATGTTATCCTTTAAAAAAAAGAAACCAACAACAACGACAATAAAAAGGTTTCCAAAAAAGTCACCAGCAGGCGATTATTGTAGGAATTTAGCCCGGCCAGTTCGCTTTCTCTATTTTTTTCAGCGATCGACCTGTGATTCCGTAAAACTGGAAAGGGTTACTTCCAGTGCGATGAATGGACGCTTTGAGGGCCACTTTTCGAATGTTAAAAAGTACACCCGAAAAAAAATGTAAGAACCAACCTGTTTTGGAACAAATCGATTTTCAGCGGCACTCATCGAACTTCACTCCCAAACATACATTCATACGAATGAATGCTTGCGCTTATAAACCTAAAAAGCAAGCAATGTTGAACGTTGTTTCACTGTCAAAAGTAACGAGCATTGATCTTGCATATCGCCCATAAAGGTAGATAATGGGCACAGCATAAATAATATTTTCTTTGGCTTTTCATAAAATAACCTATTGTTCGTTATAGTTACAAAAAAGCAAAAACACCTTTTAAAAACATTTGCAAAAACGCAAAAATACCTGCAAAAACGTAAAAACATTTGCAAAAACGCAAAAATACCTGCAAAAACGTAAAAACATTTGCAAAAACGCAAAAATACCTGCAAAAACGTAAAAATACCTGCAAAAACGCAAACGGTCGGAATGGATCGCGTCGTCAACGATGGCGCTAGCGGAATCGCACTGTATTGTTGGCCGAATTTTTCCGCATGACGTAGAATAAACAGTATGTGGAGAAAAACTGCCAGCTGCTAAAAAAACAGAATAAAATCACTGGGTTTCCTTGGGTAAAGCCTACTACAGCTGGGGAGATATTCCAACATTGAGCAGCACGGAATTTAAAGTTATGGTCAGGAAGATGCAGAACTGCTAGCTTGGTGAGAACAACTTGAATGATATGCTAACAAAAACAACCCTTACCGAACGGAGCTCAAAATGTACATCTCTGAAATATTTCGGGCAAATTAGGGAGTGAAAAACGATGAGATAGCGAGCGACTGCTTTCTTCAACAGACTTTTGCCGTCGAGGTGAATAGTGAGCGATGCGTTGTGATGTAAATGAACGACCCTTTTGATTAAATGATGTAGGGCGAAAAAACCTCGTAAACATGAACCTTCGTCTAAACGTCTCTTTCTCGATCGTGCGAAAAAAAAAAACCTTCCATTGTCACGCGATCAACGCTTGAGGTCCAGAAATGGTATTTGAAAACGATCAGTAGCAACATTTAAAGAAACTAGGTGAACGAACGATTGAACAGCTTATCATTCGAAAAGCATTTTATTCAACCGGTTACTTTGTAAACAACTATTAACTGCGAGGTATTAAACCAGTTTGTGTTCACAAAAACTACCCCTTACCAGCTGTCGTTAACCGAATTACAAATTGTTTAAACGAGCACATCTTCAATCGTAAAACTGGAAATTATCGTTGCTCACAAAGGTCGCCAAAATCACCGAAGTGTTTTTGCGTTCTTAAACTGGAAATAGCACTTTGAAACATGAAAAAGTGTAAGGAAAATTGGGCACAAAAAAGAAGAATTTTAAGAGAAACTAAAAAGAAAAATGTCTCCACCCATTTTGAAAATTTTTAAGTCGATTTTCATGCTAGATAGTTTTGGCTGCCGTTTGATACGTCGATCGTTGGTGTTTCAATGACAGTTGTGACTATTTATTGCAGATCACACAAACAACATTACACTTTCAGTTGCGTTCTTAAACTTTGTTCACAATTATTTTGGAACAATTCTTTCGAAGTGATCGCAAAACGATCTTAAAATGACGAAATTAAATGAGAAGAACTTTGTGAAAGAAAACAAACAGGTAAATAAAATGGAAATGGAAATGTGTTGAGGTCATTCATTTCTTTTCCCTTTCGCTAAGCCACTCGCTTATTGAATATCGAAAGTATAAGACGTATGCCATATACATACGCATACGGCGAGTGTCTTAGGCTTATGGCTTCATATGGTCATTGGTTTTCGAATCCGCAAATATTAATTTCGCTTCAGATTCCATTTTCTAAAACCAAATAAGATGCCGACGAACCTTATAAATTGCTTTCGTTTTACGGCAGCGATTCTTTCAATGTGTCAGGATCAAGGCGAAAGATCGGCGGATTTCTCACAACCGGTGAACAGAGAAGCACTTGTTGCACCTAATCCAAAGAACTGAAGGACTTTTGAAATATATACCTTATATGAAGAGAGGTCTTAAGAATTTTTCATAATGGAATCTTTGATCAAAACTTCATAAATCTACTCCATGGTGCATCGATTTTGAAATAAACATGGAAAACAAGCTGCCTGCTACTTTGGCCGCATTTCTATAAAACAGATGCATTCTAACTATGGAATTAATTGCAATGTTATTAATTTTCTCATTTGTCCGTTAGAAGGGAAGTTAATAATCTTATTAAGTTTGGTTGGAATTAAATTGCGCCAAACTTTGCTTAAAAAGAGATTTTTATTTCCGCATAGTTTGTGGTAGAAATACCATGAACAACGACTGGTGTTGTTTTAGTTACTGATTTCACTTTGCTTTTATTTTACTTTTATTTAACTTCAGTGATTTCAACTTTTAATTACTGACGCATTTTTTTAAAATGCGAATCTCGTAGAACGAATTTTCTCCTAAAGAATTTCGCGAGTACTTTGATTTGTCTGTTTCATATGAGCATGAGTACCATACCTTACTGTGTCGGGTACATACTGTACAACCGGAATACATTAGGAATATGTGCGCTCCGATGCACCATAGTATAGTGTACGTAAATTATTAACACGCTAAACTTTTTTCAACAGAGTATCACAATTGGTTTCATCTATTGTAAAAGTTCAAACAGCACAAATGATTTCTTCTTGCCTTACTTCAACAATTACAATTTCTTTTTCATAAAAAATGGTAAATTTTTGAAATCCAAATTTTAAACGAATTGGCGAAAAACAACAACTAATGAAACTTTAAAGGACGCATTTGTATGTTGGGCATATTAATAGTTGCTGAAGTGGTAACTGAGAAATACTTAAAAATAATAAAATATTCAATATGGCATTTATGGGAACACAGTACTGATCGATATGAACAGACATTAACAGAGTACATTGTAGGAACAATCACCAAATATATACAACAATTTCAACTCTGAGGTTCACAAACCAAAGGATGCATATAATTCTTGAAGTGTTGAAAATGATTCAATAAAAAATTTCAAGAAATGGAATTTAAATTTTTTCTCAACCCGTCTTCACCCTTTAGCACTTCTCCCCTTTAGCACCAATCCCCCCCCCCCTCCTCAAAGCTACTGTTAAATTAGAGGCTAAATTTACAAACCCAAGATAAGAATGCTTCACTCAAGAACGTGTCATCAATTTTTATTTAAAATTTAAAAAGAACTCTTATTTTAGCTGAGAAAAGTTTCAGAAAACTAGCCACACTTTCGCTTAATTGGTATATAAACGCTCATAATTTGATGAGAAACAAGTACAAACTTTTTCCTTTAAAGGTTCTTTTAGTTTCAAAGCATTGCATCGTTTGCTATCTTTAGATCCACTTTTCGAAACATTTCAACAAAATTTGCAGCGATAAAAATGTTGACCGCAAAGGTATGAAAAACGTCAGGAAAGAAAGGGCAGAGGCAAATCAAATATTTTCTTACTGAGAAACGATATAATTTCGATGGCTTGCTACGAAAAACAGGAGGTAAAAAGACGGAAAAAAGCAAAAATAAGAAAAATGAAATTTGTATATGAGATATAACTTGGAATTTCACTACTCTTTCCGTTGAATTCGAAAATTGTGAGAAAATTGTGAACGGATTTTCACCTATGGGGGGGTGGGTTGGGGGGAGGGGATTTCCGGCTCTTAGTGCGTAACCTATGAGCGTTCTTAGTGCAGAAAAAAACTGACTCAAAAATTACCGTGTCATAAAATTACCATGTGCCAAAATGGCCAAAACAAAAAAAAAAGTGAATCCACTAGAAGCGGTTATGAGAACGTCAGATGTTGCCAACAATGATCGGAGAAGATCGGGAATTTGTTGCGGTCGAAACATTCTGTTGACTCGGCTGAAAAAGCTTTTGATTATTTGCGTTCTTGCTTTGAAATTTTAAAAGCATGATCGTTTTTTTTGGTGTAAAATCAAAGATTGTTTAGCTGACTTGAATGTATTGACATTTTTAAATAGTATTTTAATATTTTTTTAAGAAACACTTTTTATATACTTAATACGTTGGCTTCAATCTACCAAATATGTATTTGATGCAAAGCTCGGCTGAAAAAGCTTTTGATTATTTGCGTTCTTGCTTTGAAATTTTAAAAGCATGATCGTTTTTTGTGGGTAAAATCAAAGCTTATTTAGCTGACTTAAATGTATTGACATTTTTAAATAGTATTTTAATATTTTTTTAAGAAACACTTTTTATATACTTAATACGTTGGCTTCAATCTACCAAATATATATTTGATGCAAAGCTTAAATTTATTTTATAAAATTCCTTCTCGTCTTTTCGTTATAAATCAAGCGCTCATCATCACTTAAAATCGCTATCGCTGCTTTTTAGTCGATCAAATAGGAGATTAATGAAAAACGCTGCTATTTTTTTCAAATATGTTTATTTTGTGTGTTGCTTTACCAAAGATTTAAAATTGGGGAATTTTTCCTTTTGAAAATGAGCTTGCGCAAAACCGCCTCTAAGTTTTCTTCAATGTTTTTCTTATATGAAGCTCTATTTTATCGTTGTTGTTGATCTCTATTATCAACACCAGTTCTTTACCACCCCCCCCCCTACCTCACCTCCAATAAACTGTCGGAAAAAGAAAGCAATTAATGAATTTACCGTAGATTGCATATCAGCTAACGTTTCTTTATATTTGTTGTTATTAAGTCGCAGTTCACCTCCATTCTCCGAAAGAAACGGTGCGGGTATTGAATGCATCATTGAAGGTATTGAATGTGGCACAATAGGGTTGTCCTGAAAGAGAATTTATAAAGAAATATATTTGTGGGCTGAGCAGAAGATAAAATTAAATGACGATGTACAGTGATGCACAATGAGGATGGATCGGAGCAATGATGAAACGCATATAAAGTGTCATGAAGATGTTGCTTAAGTTATTCCAGTTCATTACCAAAAATTCGTTCGCCAATCATTCATATTTTAGTTGCGATTAATGAAACGATTGAATTGTCATGGAAGTAGTGTAGCGCTGTAGTTTTATGCCTTGTTTAATTGCATTATTTGCCATTTTCTACTCATATACAATTATCGATATGCAATCATTTTCCTACTAATTTATATTTTTAAATAGTGCTCACACGATCGCCTTCTCAATTAAATATCATCCAATAGGATTTGCATAGGTTAATAACAAACTATCGGTTGTTTGACCTAATCAATAGCTATGATAACTAGTATCGAAATTGACATACTTAATCGGACTATACTTAATCGGACTATATTTGGTTAATTGTTTTCGCTTAATTTCCCATTTAGTTAAATGAAATAAACGCGATATTCATTTGCATAAATAATTGGAGTTCATTTGTCGATCGGATGCAGAGAGTATCGTACCACAATCATAAATCGCTCTTTTAGATGGCCGTTATTCTCTTTGATGGACTTAAAGTTTGCATTAGAGCGGTATCATATCTATTATTCCTATGTTTGTACACGTATCTCTCTGCCCAGTGGTTATAACTCCGTAACCATTGATGCTAGAAATTTCGAATATGATCACTAGAATATACAATTGACGACGATCTGCTTATTAAACTTCAAGTAGTCGATCCACTTCGGCGAAGTCGTACCTCATGGTGCATGAAAAAATCGTATTTCAACTTGATTAGGTGCAAATTCGACTGACACAGTCACAAAAAATCGAGACCTAATATTTGAATATAAAAGCGATCGAGAAGGATAGGGATTGAATTTTTGCCATTTTTAAGCAGTTGACAAAATTGGTCGGTTTGATGGGTAAGTCCTTAAATCTCACTGCAGTCCCTGTAATACATTCCAATTTGTTTTTGATCATACGCAGTTTTATACGATTCAATAACTGCATTAATTTCTTAAGAATCGATCGACTTTTAATTGACATTAAATTATTCAAAAATAAAGGAGACGATCGACCATGTCTTCTCTCTTAACACACTTATTTGTAAGACCTTACCATGGATGTTTGGCGTACTCCGGCGGCGAACGGGTGGAAGAAATTTCCAAGCAGAAACAGTGGATCTGTGCTGTAGTGATAGAAGACGCCTAAACAGAAACCTCTTCATTTTTCTGTTAACAATGAGCACGAGAATCATAAAAATTTTTATTTATTAAAATGAACTTCAGCAACTATGGCATATAGAAGACATAAGAATGGTAATATTTGTATTTTCATTTGGTGCGCTAAAATAACAATAGATCATTAAGGAAATGACTTTAATGCAAATACGGACTATGCAGGTGCGCATAACCATATGACGCGTGCATTATATTGCCACTTAGCTGCAGCTTGAACTCTACATTGCCATTTAGCTGCAGTTTCAGCTAAACACTGCCACTTAGCTGCAGCTCTAGCTCTACATCGCCACTTAGTTGCAGCTTCAGCTCTTCAGCTCTACCTTGGACAACCCGATAAGGTAAGAAATATTTAATCACATATAGGGTAAACGTCTTGCCAAAAAATGGTTTAGAATACTTTTGCACATACATAGCGTTTTCTAAGGCTTAAACCATTTCGGTCAATAGCAATAAAACTTTTTTTTTAATTTTTCTAATTTTCCGATGTTAATTGCTCTAGGTTTTGCTAATTTATTACCTAAACTTATTACCTAAAATTCTTCTTTACAAACTTTAACAAATTCGATAATAAATGCGATAAGTTTGCTGATGTATGGCTGGCTTAATCTGAAATTGAATGCTGACGATCACATTGATTTCAACATAGCAGCGACAAAGTCTGAAGAGAAGACATACCATTGTTGTTGTTGTTGTAAGGGTTATAATGAATAGGAACAAGATCTTGCGCGATCCGAGATGGCAAAGTTGCAGCTGGTACGGACACTTGTAACTGTGGAGGAACGTAATCGTTTGAGCCTGCACTAGCGTATTTCTAAAAACAAATCAAAAATGGCCTAGTGAAGAGTCTTTCCTCTGATCGGGATAGGCTCCGACACAAAGCTCCTACCGAAATCCGATGCTATATCGTTTAATTTCGATGCATATCTCCCCAGAATAACATGGCAACATTGCCACTGTGACGTAACAGATGAAAGCACTGATGACATACAGAAGTCACTCTAAGGTTCAACGTTCGGCCTAAAAAGAGACTACTTTCGTATTCAGTTATTATTTAATCGATCAAGTAATCATTAATATGGCCATTTTCTTTTCCTTGTGACTGTACTCGTTGTGCTGCATTGTTTCTTATTAGAACAAATTGCACCAAAGTTTTCCCTCTTGCGAGCAATAAGCTGCAATACAACTAATTAGGCTTACAGGTTGTATAGACAATTCAAATACAAACTATACGATAATAAAGTCAATCGAAGATGTACAAAAGCATAGAGCTAATTAAGGTACAGTTTTTTTAGCACACACAATAATGATATAAGTAAAGACCTGTCGTTGAGGAGCCTTGAGAAAATCGTTATTGCTTTCGAAGTCATAAATGCGACTGCTGCGAGCATTTTTCGACAAGAGTGCAGCTTTCTTTTGCTGTTGTTGCTTTTGCTATAATCCAAATTATGATTTTAGGATGAGTAATAAAGGGTTTTTGCTTGTAATTGTTGTAAATTGTTTGTGGAATAGAAAAATGGAAGTCTTTTCTGGAGATGAGATATAGCTCTTGGTCAGCTATCCTTGAAACGAAGTAGCTGTTCTCTGGAGACTGGAGATAGCCCTTCCTCAGATATCTGCCGGAAAAGGTGACTTTTTTTGGGGAGGGGGACGGAGGAGAGGGAAGAGGGAGATGAAGTAGCCACTCCCCTCCCTTCTTACGCTATTTCCAAGATGAGCAAATCTTTTCTATGGAGCTACAACATCTCATTTTCGGCTACTTTCTTTAAGAAATACATTTTATTCACCCACCAAGGAGAAGAGTGCGCTATTTTGCACAACAAAGATAGCTCATCTTCAGCATTGTTAAAGAGTTTTTTCGTAAAAATATACAAACAATTCTAGTACGAACACGCTAAAATTAAACGGAGTTTGCATGACTGTCCATTATTTTAGAAAAATCTTCACAAGACTTTTTCAAGAATAGCAACAACTGAATGCTTACTATATTAGCAGCAGTTTTTGCAAATTTTGCTTCTGGAAACTGGTAAATAAATTCAATATAGATCATAATGGAAGGTTGCACCTCAAGGTGCTCAATCGTAAAATTCCGAAGAAAATCGATAATGGTAAGGCTTCCTTCAAGTAGAGGTTATTGAAATGTTTCTAAAAATTGCTGATAGGATTGCTCTTTTACTCGTAAGGCTTTCATTCTATGGTCACTAAATGGCATTTATATTTCCTTTTCGAAACGATAAGTCATAAGATATGTCTGTCTCATCATTTTTGCATAGAAACTATTTGTGTTAGTTCATACCCTGTGAAACTCGAGCATGAGATCGTAATCTTCAATCTCTTTAAGATATGCCTCATCCTGAGGATCACGTGGAAGTGGAATCTCATGGTATATGATCGAATCAGGCTGCCATCGCGGTTGTAGTTGTGGAGCGTAAACGAAATTTGGAGGTATCGAGGGATTTTCAACAAGCGGAATTGGCTGTGGCTGAAAATAGTTTGAGAAAAGGAATAAATTTCGAAAATTTTTTCAGTTTCTCCTTGGCAAATTCGACTCTGGCAGTTTTTTTAATGCGTATAAATATGGTTATCGAATCGACAAGAGCAAGACGTACGCCGCATGTCTCACAAGTACGCATATATGTACGCGTATATATAGGCGTACTTGTGAGACTCGAGCTTTATTTGCGATATATGCATGAATTAGCAATCACTTAACACACGGGTTGGTAAGGATCGAACTCAAGACGGCAAATCTAAAAAATTCTTTTCATGATCAAGTCGGCCAACATGTTTTTAGTGGATTTGACGAACTATTTACCTTTTATGATGAATAAAACAGTGTTTAAATTTTTCTAAAATCACTAAGGAGCGTTTTTCCTTTTTTTAACAAGCTAAGGTTTTTTAGTTTCATTTAATTTAAGTCTAATTTAACTTTGGTTCGATTTTTCGTTTAATTCAAAAATATTCGAGTTGGAATCACCTGTTGTTGCTTTGAAGGTTTCACCAGCTGTAATCGCTGTTCGCCCGATATTGATCCGCCATGGTAGACATGTCTCTGTTGAGGAATCACCTTAAAGTTTTGTGAAGATTTAGAGAAATTCATTTAAGCGCATTTATGTGCAGTGTATTTCGTGCAGTTCTTACAGGTTTCAATGAATTTCCCTGTGCACATTTCTGCCATGCCTTCGCATGACATCACGCTATAGGTGTATTATACATAGCAAATGAAGTTATGCCAACCCTCACTGCAATGAACAACAAGTTTGGATAGTTAATAAAGTGTTTGGAACTTGTAAAAGACGGTTGCATGTTAAGGTTCCTATAAAAATTCATAAACGAGAGGCCAAATTTCAATCAAGTGACAGGTGCTCGAGTGAATGCATTCTATGTAAGCATCTGCAAATGAGCCTTTAGCAGATCGACTTCGAAGAGTTATTTCCTTATACTGCTGATCTACATTCGAATAATCTACCGGTTTCTGTTGTTGAACTTGTAGCGTTGGTTGAGCATTTGCATGCACAACGACAGGCGTCTTAGCGATCGGTAGCTGTTGATGGTATGTCTTGGCGATCGGTGGCCGTTGCTGATATCTGAGTATCGCTTGAAGTTTTCTTAGCTTTCTTAGTTGCACTCTACTCATCGGTGCTGTTTCACCAATATTTAAGCGTGGATGAACACGTTTCGGTTGATGAATTCCTGGAGAGACCGGAAGCGATTTGAAATTTTTGGAAGCCAATTGTAAGGGTCGATCGCTCAACGATCTAATACGAAGTGGAACAGATCTGTGATCATTTCCCGATCGTAACGCATGTGCAAGAACAGAAGAATCTGTAACAAACTGTATTTATCGTTCAACGCATCAACGAATGGATTGTGCGAAATGGAAGCGGTAAATGACGTTAAATAATATTCGTTTATTGGAGAGCAAAAGGATTTATTCGGGAATTAATTTTTCATCGAATTTTTCATTCTTTAATTTTTCATCGAGTTTTCCATTCTCTCATTTTGCGAATATTTGTTCGTTACTGAAAGTGCTTCATGTTGTTATGCTCACCAAAATTTCATATACTCTCTGTAAAAAAAATTCGAACTTGAAATGCGACCAACTATCTCATTACGCTATTTTTGTCACAAAACTACCTTCTATTCAAACATTATGACACTGAATTTGCTATAAATTTGATTTTACAGCTATACAGGTTTACGGCTTAAGTGCGGAACATAAGTTTCAGGGAGCTTGAAAAAGTAGTATAAGTTCCTTAACAAAACCACCTCATTCAATAGAAAACAAATGAGTCGACCTTCATCGTTTAGTTAGAAAGTATCCTAGTCGAATGCCTTCCTACGTTGTCCGTGGTTTGAACCATGCAAATACCAAAGGTGTCGGGACAATATCATATTTCAGTACCATTTGCTACAGGTCTTTACTATAACCTTTTTCTTACGCGTCTTGCTAATTTGCGCTTCGTAAAGAGCACTGTGGCAACCTCGTTTCTAGGGGAACACTGAAACTGCGGTCATGAAATTTGCTAGGTTAAATCTACGACGTAATTTACACCCCGAGGTTCATCTCCTACTCCCGAATTCACACCGACTCCCGAATTCACACTGACTCCCGAATTCACACCGACCCCGGGGAAAGCTTGACTCCATTTGAGCAAGTAATAAATCTGCATGTATTTCGAAACGGCTGGGCTGCCTAATTCATCAATGGGTTTGCAGGAAAACGAATCTACAGCGGAAAATTTGCACAACTGTTTAGCTTAGGCGAGAATTTGGATATTCGCCGATTGTAAACAGTTTGTGAAGCAAACTGGCTTGATGGGTGAGTTGCCAAAGCGCATACCGTGCAAATTCCATGGCCCGCATTTCCCTTGTTTCAACTTCCGTACTACTGAGTAGAAGAATTGGTGAACGTTTTAACTGTGCAGCGCTCGAGCAATCGTGAATTTGGCAATGCGCATATTGTGGTGGCGCTCTTCGTTCGATAAACATAAAAGAAGTACAATTTTAAAATATCGCACACCATTACGATCTCTGTCAGTCTTCGAGCGTCGATTCGCTCTTTGTCCGACGGTTTTCTTTTCGCTTTCAGTTCTTGCCGTCCTTCCTTTATTTAGCTGTGTTTCATTTGAATGTTGTTCGGGAACCTCTCGTAGTGCATCAGATTCACCTTGAGTCAGCATGTTTCTTATTACGAACGTAATTGCTTTATTAATGCCACCAATATGCTATCAATATATTCAGGATTGCCGAATATTACATGTCCGGAAGGACGGAGAGTGTTCAGAGAAGTGTGACGTTTTCGCGAAAAAGACGGTAATAACTTTTTTTGGAAAACTGAAATTTTACCTGAAATTTCTTGGCGATCATTTAGAAATAGTATTAAATTACCAGCTTCTTGCTGGGAAGAAAAAAACATAAGTTCTTCCTAAAACGCACTAGGCAGCTTTTTCAGTCAATTCCAAGCTGGGAGCCATAGCTGCTTAGCCCGTTGACCTTTCAGTACATCAAATTATCAACAACATACCGAGAAGCATTCATCAAAAAGCCTCTTCGCGATATCGAGGCTGCACTGGATCAAAATCTACATCATTAGCACACTTGAGCTCATTCATCCATCATATACGTTCGACGAGCATAATAATATGAGAAAACGTTTCTATGCAGAAGAAATTCACAAAACTATATTTGATCAAAGATAATTGAGGAGACCAACCAAAAAAAGCTTGTGACTCCCTCGCTAAGCTCTTAAATCTCTCTTATGATGCTTTAAGTGACTCCAATGTAGCCAGTCTTTCTAGGAATGAGAAGATATTCTTCTAATTCACGTTCAGCTCCGAGCAGTTGTATGCTCCGTCGCATCACTTAAATACAAAGGATCACTGATTGCACTCCCTCCGTCCCTCAAAAGACGGCATTTGACTGACCCCTTCCCCGTCTCTCAAAGGACGGCATTTGAATGCCCTCTTCCCGGTTCATCGAAGGATGGCATTTGATTGCCCCTTCCTCGTCGTTCAAAGGACGGCATTCATTTCAGCCTACAATCAAAGTCCTAACCGATCAGCTTTGTTCTCAAGTCTGTAACATTTGTACGATTGACAAGTCGGATCTGTTCGTTCTTTCGGTACACCTTTTCAACTTCTTCTCTAGTTCGCAAATCTGTTGCCTTTTTCTGCAAAAGAAAAAAATGAGCCACATATCAACGCTTCACTTGTTGCTGTTACAGCCGCATAACATTTGCATGCCTTTGTTCGTCATTCAAATAAACAAACAAATAACAGTCTTTTTTGGCACCGATTTCTTTCCAGGCCAAACGCTAAACGTGAGTTGTCTATATATTATACAGTCATAACTCAGCTCAAATTAAGTTGTATTAACACAGCTACTAGTAGAAGTTTTACGAAGAATATGACCGCTATATGCTAAAATTTGATGTCAACTTTCATGAATGGCGATCACGGGGTAAAAATACTTAGTGAAGAGCAAATTCGATATATTATGTATGGTTATTCGTAAAGTATGTGAAATGATTTCACCGCAATAGATTCAGCGTCAGCGATGCGAACTGATTGAATTGCCGTGGTTGCTTTTTCGTCAACTTTTGGCGTCCTTTGTGATGATGGCTCATTAGTTGTTGGATGCGTTTCGAGAAATTTGGCAACTCGTTTCTCGATTTCTGGATCTCGATAGAAGCTGTCATCCTGAAAAGTAAAAACAGTAACAGTGTTATGAAGACTTTCATTTTACTGTTACATAAATTTATTTGAACCAGTCCATGCTTAGACGAGTTATTAAATCCGATCTCTGATCAAAAAAATCCACATACTCTGTAGGCTACTAGCTGGCAGTTGGCTCCTTGAACCGTAACGAAAAAGCTCAACTACAGTAGAAGCTTGTGGCATTCAGAGGTGAACACGTCGGAAACCATTAGTTTTAGACTTTTACCGTATACAATTCCTGAAGTTGTACTAATAGTGAGCTTTATTTCTTAAATAATGAGCATCCATTGTTTCGAAATCTGTAATCACTTTTCTCGCACATCAGCGGAAGAACAAGCGGTGAAGGCTGCGAGGTGCAAATTCTCAAATCATGCAAAGCATCATGCAAATTCTCAAATCCATCATGATTCAATTTTCCGTCCAGCGATTGCTTATGGACCCTTCGCAAATGAACGATAGTATTTTGCTTGAAACCCTTCACATGCGAAGAACCAGTGACAATTTCCAAAACCGTCGAATTCGAAGGATCATTTATTGCTTGGGTGCCGTTACAGTGAAGGATTCCCTTTGTTAAATAAGCAGTTCAGCCACAACCGGATGCGAAGAGTTCCTCGTTTTCGTGGACCATATGGACGCGGCGGGAGGGGGAAGGAGAGTAGCGCTGGTCCAAATCGCTCCTAGCTTCCCTCCCCCTCCCACCCCACTCAACCTCCCTCCTCTCCAAAGCTGTTAGTAGTTAGTCGTAAAGTCTTTATTCCAAGAAGCAAAACAAGCGAACATATGGCCATGAGGGCTAAAAGCACCCATCAGCTAAACACGAACTCAAAAATTTTTTCGAGACCGAAATGCTTTAAGACGATTTGTGAACGCAAAAATAATATGCGCTGAAAAGATTTCATCAGGAAGTTTATTCCATGCCTCGATCATTCAAAAATGGAAAGACTTATGAACTCAATTAAAAAACTGAAATTCGTAAGAACAACTGAACGCTGTGAGCTCACGATCAGCAACGTCGATCGAAACAAGAGAATACTGAATTAAATACAATATGAGTGTAACCGTCAACAATTTCGAAACATAATAAGAGATCTAATTTGAAGTGACGATATTCAAGCGATTTTAGTCGAAAATTCTCAAGCGAATTGCGTAATTCGAGCTGCATGGATCCGGAAAAGTTTTTGAGAATACGCCAATGTCGCGAAAACGTTTTCATACATCTTGCCGTATCTTTATTTCCGATTTCAAAAATGGCAAACAAATAGAAGAACAATGTTTAGTGAGAGGACGATAAGAGATAATGAAAGCCTTCTTATAATGTTCGATGCAATTATATGAATTCCGTGTAGAATGGAATTAGCCATTTTAAAAGTTCGCTATGTGACTAACTTAAGGTAATCATCGAAAGCTTCAACTGACAATTTACTTCAATAAATGCTTCTCTCTTCCACGATATTTTGGGAGCATTTGTGCAAAAGTTGTTTTTTTCGTTTTGTTACATCCTTCAAATTATAGGGAAATGCTTCTAATCTAGGTGATCCTCACTTCATAATCGGCAGTTTCGTCGCTTTCGTCCGGCTTAACGTCTCGAGTACGTATCGAATGAAATTCCTGACTACTGACTTCAGAATCCGCTTTTGCTTTTGAAGCAAGAATCTTCAAAGAAACGATTATGATCCGTCGTCTTCATCTCGGCGAACCACGATGACACTCGGACAATCATTAAATTAACCCATTTTTGAACCATAGCTTCAATAATAGATCACATACTTAAAAATGAAAGTGTGCTTTATGGTGCGGCTGCTGTAACAGCTATTCCAAGAATATTTTTAAAAAATTGGCTCAACTAGTATTTTTTTCGAGTACATCTCGTTAAGATCTTTAAAAAATTTCGTTCAAATTTCAATGTTATGTTACACATAAATGAGAAAGAGTAGAAAAAATCAAAGATTGTAGAAAATCAAAATGAAATTGTATACTTGGATTACAAAGTTACAAAATATAATTTTATAAATTAATTATTTTCTAGAGTTACATATAAAATAGTTACGAAGTACTATTTTTGGCTTGATTGTTTAGAAGCTTAATGCAGCGATTTCAACAATCGCCTTCGAACTGCACTAATATCGATGAAGAGATTCCGTTAACCGGAAGTGATAGCGCAACTAGCGACAAATGTATTCGAATATCGAACACCAACCGATCGATCAATTGCGAAAACACTTACAACATAGTTATTCTTAATCGTTCGTTCAACGAACATTATTTTATTTTCACTGCCAAAAAAAAAGCTCTCTCTTTTTGCATAATCTGCACGCTCTATTGTGAAGTGCATTCACTACAGCATACAGAATTCATGCCGAAACATTTGCCTAGATTTAATTATGGATAAACATTACGCACCTGTTTATTGCCGATAAAGCTGCCATCCGGTGCGAATTGTCCTGCATATTTCGATTCGTGTTGAGGTGGTAATTCAGGAATTGTGTTTATGCCTGAAAGCCGACCAAATATGTTGCTTTACTATGAAGCACTAAAAAAAACCGGTTGTCTTCGCAAGGTATTTCTTCGGCTGATATTCACAGAACCGGCCTCACTTTTCACTCCAAAAGATCAGGAGGGGGTGGCAATTTTTGCCCCTCATCCCCTTTCGGCCGCCCTCCTTTTGTCCGATTATGAAACAAACTAACAAAAACATTATGAAAACTGCTTAGAAGTATGTTTTTTAGCGGTAAATTTGTGGACAAACAAACCGTATGAATCTAGTGACGGTAACGGTGGCACCGTTATAGGTGGCAGACGTATCAGCCGGAATGGAAGAAGTGTTGTGGGCGGTGTTATTTCTGAAATCATCTAGATTCATTCGCGAAATTCAGCTTAAAAATTCAGGACTTCGGGTGTGCGTTAGCTATGATCGCAAATTGTCCAACACAGTAAACCAAAAAACGGACAGGTTGCAAGAATCTGTTAAGTCTGTGGCTTTCAAGGTATGTCGATGATTTACACTCATCTATCCATCCCTCCAGATGCCCAAATACACCAATTCGCCAATGACCTTACCGAGTCGACGAGCTCGAATGCACCGCAGATTTTTTTCGACTGCTTCCTTTCTTATGAGACATATAAAAAAATGCGCCAAAGCTTTTTTTCTTTCATTTATCCTTCGAATCATTTCAAAAGCGGATACCATAATCGTCCGGTAGAGGGGGTAAACCAGAAAGTTTTTCGTGGCGTTTTGACGGTGAAGGAGGATAGAAGAAGTACGGATGCAATAAACCACCAAATGCCGAGAAAGGTAGTCTATTCATGGTGCCCGAAAGATTTGTCACACTGTCCTCGTCGGTAATCTAAAGAAACAAAAATATTAATAAATAAATAATAAATAAATAAGCAACTAAAAAAATAAAAGTAAAGAAGTTTTAAAAAAAATAAAAGTCAAATTATTCGCAGCCGACAAGTTCTCTTGGATTGAATTAACAAATGTTTCTTTAGAAGGCATAGCAAAAAAATGAAAAAAGGCCCAAAACATTTCTATACTTCTCGAACAAAGTAAAACTTGTACGGTTATATGAGATTTTGAAGCTGAAGTTAGTTGTTCACAGGATGATTGAAAATATTGTTTGACGATCTCACCGTATAAATTTTTTTGCTTACCACTAATAAAAACTGTCTAAAGTAAGTGCCCTACAACCTCGATTGTGGCAATTATCAGAGTGATGACTGAAAAACAATTTCATAAACGGAAAGAAACGAAAGAAATGGAAGTAAAAAATCAAAAACGAAACACAACACACCTGTTGCATATTCGTACATTTGTAGAGAAAGCATAGCGTTATGAGCGCGTAATTCAACGCAGATCTCATCAATTGTTTTCGCCTAAAATGTTTAAGGAAATTCTTTGTTAAACGATATGATCCTGATTGGTACAATTACGATCACAACAAGTTGGGAATTGCTCCAGGCGGCTATAACGATATGCGTTTTCTACTTTCATGCTATAAAAAAAAGCAGTGAAATAAGTAACATCGAGAACAAAAAGACAATGCTTAGCCAACAGCGATCAAACAGCTCGTTTTGATGCGCATTAGAAAGTGATGGTGACGAGGCTATTCATTCATGAGATCACAATTGCTGTCGTTCATTTTTGCTGAAATAGTCGCACTGAATTTTTCAAAATTAGCGATTTCCTGCCCAGAAATCTACTTTCTTGACGGTCTTTGGCGCGCCGAGTAGTTTGTAATTTTTTACACCGTCTAAGCCCATACACTGGAACTCGACTTTAGTTATTCGCCTCCCCCTCATTGTTTCCCTCATGTCATAACTGAGAAATCTATGAATTATAAAAATTCCCATTTGAACGACCTCACATGCTATAAATTTCGACTGCTAACTTTCACAAAGGAAGCCTTATCGGCGCTCATATGTAGAAACTTCCAGCGTACCAATGTTCTTTCATAATGGCTCCTGGCATACAAGAAAAGTGTTCGTAGCGCCGAAGAAAAACGCATGCAATTTTCAAAAAGTTCAAAAGAATGAATTTCATCTGCAGCCGATATTGTCAGGAATGATCGAGCGTCTGAATGAACAAAGGTCTGTCTGCTGGACGCTTAGACAACTGAGAACGTATGTGGTATATATACTCCATGGAAATGGCTCGAGTCTCACACACCGTACACACACACATACACATACACACACGCACACACACGCACACACAAGCACACACACACACGCACACACACGCACACACACACACACGCACACACACATACACGCACGAACACACGCACACACATACACACACGCACACACACGCACACACACGCACACACGAACACACACACATACACGCACGGACACACACACAAATACACACACGCACACACAAATACAAATACACACGCACACACACACACACACACGCACACACATGCAAATGAGTGCTCAGTAACTCGGTGCTCAGTGAGTTTATGTGAGCAGTGCCACTGCTCATGTAAAGCACATGCCGTTTATGCAAACACAAAGCGGGTGCGCGCGCCGTGCGTTTGCGATTTGTTAGGGCCTATTGTAATGAGTCGATGTTGCATTGCTCATTTCCAACTTCGATGCAAATAAGCAATGCAACATGGACATTTTAAAATTAACTGGTACTTCTGCTATTTTGAAACAAAGATGAGAAGATCTTGTATCGATTAATAACAAGTTAGCAAAAAACGAAAGGCTTCATGAGAAATAATTGCAATTACTAAGAACAGGGAAATTATTAAAAAATTTAGTTAAAGCCGGAAAAAAATCAATATTCTCGTTGCTATGGTTGACCCTCACAAATCGACTCCATCTTCGATGCGAGTATCATTGGAACCAATGTAGATTTCATGCGGAATAATTAGTTTTATGTACTCATCTTCTAATTCTAACAAAAATTTTCAACACTTTTCCCAAAGTTTCTCATCTTCATTACTGCCCTACTGTCGATAGTTATCAACGTCAAAAGTCAAATATTCAACAATGACGTTTTATTTTATAACTAATTATGACTTGCACAAAATGCACATTTTTGTTATATATTTTTATGACTCGTCAGAAGCTCACTCTCATCGCCCTTGCATTATCTGATTTTGTGTTGCAATTTCCATGCATAACATTTGATAGTGGTAAAAGGTAGAGGTGCATCTGGGTCCATATAATGCATCGGCTTGAGATGGTATAACAGCTTTATGCCTAAACCTCTCACACCACCTCGATCAGACACATTATATGGTCTCAAGTACCATAAACCTATTATACTACTTGACCCGAGGCATTATATGATCCCAACCACCATACGTCTACTATACTACCTGACCCGACGCATTATATGGTCTTAACCATCATTACCTATTTTACCATCTCGACCCGATGCATTATGTGGTCTCAACTACCATGAACCTATTATAAACACCTCGACCTGATAAATTATATGATCTCAACTGCAATCTACCTTATACCAATATCTGCCGAGTATGTATCTGCGAAACAACAGCGTTATCAAACATAGCCATAACATTTGACTTTTAGCGTTTATAATATCTTTGGCCGCATACACTTTTTTATTCGCACAGCGTTTGGAATAGAAGAGAATCGTGCATTCGAATAATTCGCAAACCACATTCCCTATTCGACATTGTGAACAAAAATTAGCACCGAATTCGGATGCAAACTAGGATAACCTGTTCCCGAAAACGCCATCGGCAAGATTATGTTGTCAAGATACGCGTCCGCAAAATGCGAGTCTACTTCCAATAACTCTATACAATAAGAAACTCCATAGAACCATTGTTTAGTTAAATCTTCAAAGTGCTAATTTCGAACTCCTTTCCTCTCTTGCTCCTCTTCCACGGCCACGAATGTCTTTGACGAACGATCGGCCGAGAAAACACACCAAAAAAGACCATCATTGTGTATTTTGCGAATTTCTCACAGTGTACATTCCTCTAACTAGTTAAAGTAAAAGTTAAAGTTAAATATTTCATTCACACTGCTCCCTCCATCTTCACTCTGGTAGATGCCGTAAAATTGACGAAATCAATCTGAATTACTTCATGCAAAAAGTTATTTTTAAACTGTGAAGGCATGAAAGAGCCCGATTTCTTGGAACTTAAGCTATGCGATAGAAAGCATGCGCGGCTTTACAAATGGGCGCCTTCTTTGAAGCTTCAGCTGGGATTGTAAAGTTGCCCAAAAAGCGTCTGACAGCATGCAGTGTTTTGAAACAGCAATACAGTGAATTATTTTCAACAAATGTTTATCACCCACAGGCGCCAAACAGACGACGCATCCTAAAATGGAATATTATGCCGAGGAGAGGGGAGGAGGAAGGGATCGAAACCGTGGCAAGAGTGGAGAATGATTTTTTTTTTCTTAACGAAAAGGAACGAAATGCTCGCAACTATTCCCGACTAGGCATAAATTCTTGATTAAGTTCTTGATATCGAAAGAAGTTGTGATAAATGAAATAGTAACAAACCAAGCTCTTCTGAACTCTGCTAACGATGGTTGCAATTTGCTTGTGGTCAGCTGGAGCTTCCATATTATTAAAGTGGGGCAGCTAACTCAGCCATTATCGTAACAACTTTGAAGTAACTATATCGCTATAACAAACATTGAAATTTGAAAAATAAAACATTTATATTGAAAAAAAAAATGATGACATCTCAGCAAGCAATTTGAGCCCACATACGTCTGATTATAAAAGCATTTACAAGCACCAAACAATTCTAAGCAATTTCGATAAAAACGCGAATTCGCCATCTTTACGGCGCTTTACAAACTTCTTAGAAACAAAAAATGAAGGAACAAAAGATATCAACTGAAAAGAAAATTAAATAAAAGATCGATTAGACGAGTTGCGAATTCGTCTGATCAATCGATTTCTTACTTGCGAATTGTGTCTGGGTTTTTTTTTCTTTTTTTTTTCAAATAGCAAACAAAATATATCCGCTAACCGATCTTTATTAGACAACGATCAAATGAAACATTGTAGAGTAAATTCGTAACAAACGACACGGATCACTCAAAAAATCAACACTGATTGATTACTAACTAACGAACAACGTTTGAAGCATAATCGTCTCATGGCCAACAAATCAGGAGTTGCATCAAATCAAACAAAAAAGAGATGCTTTGTCTGATAAAATAAAGGAAAAAAAACCACTCAAAGAGAAATGTTTCGTTAAGCTGATCATATCTGACACAACAACTGAGAAGTGCCCATCCACAAAGGCTATTCGTTGCGAATCCGTCGTCCCTCTGTAAGCCCGGAACGAGTTCAGAGGAGCCGGTTTAAACTTTTCTTTATAGAAATTTCAGCATGCAAGAGTTTAAAAAAAAAAGAAAAAGAGCGTTTAGCTTGGGGAGGTGCTATGGCTTTGTTCCGTTCTTCCTCCAAAACAATGCGTTTGGTATCCAGAGTTTAACAAGCGTTTAGTTGATGCACAGAATGAATCAAGATATGAATGAAAGAACATCAAGACGACTAGTATCTTTGAACACAGTGGCAATGGTCACTAAACCGGTCGATCGTTACCTCGTTGGACAGCAACGATTCCTGTTCTGAAAGTGGGGAGGGCGTTGATCTGTGAACGGACTAGCTGAGCTATGGAACATGATCTGATGATCAATAAATTGACCATATCACAAAACGTTCGCGTATCACTTACGTCGATTTTTTGCACGGCAATTTTCGCACACTTTTATTATGTTCCATTATTCCGGATATCAAATAGCGCATTCACAAACAACAGCTAATTCACGTACTTCTTAACGGCTCAATTTGAATAGTCTCAAAACAGATCCATGCCACGTATTGATAGATGCCCAAAGTGATCATGCTAAATCGTGGAGAACCTCGAAATCTCTTGCAAGTTTCAGGTACGCCCCACCGCTTCCCTTCCGCTGGCCACTTTTCGTTCTTCATCCTCTAATCCGTTTATTTGAGGAAGAAGGACATTGGGTGAGGGGGAGGGACTGGAGGACGGGGTAGAGGGGAGGAACAGAGGAGAAGCATTTGTCAATGTTTATTCCCTAAATATCAAGAAGTTGGCGACGACCTCATCCCCCTTTCTTGCTTTCGAGAATTCTTGCATAAATTCTTGCGCAATTCGGACCGTTGAACTGTGTTTGAACTGTCTTTCATTCCGATCTACATTCTGCATCGATCATAGCTGTCGAAATTCAGCAGACAATTCGCTTCGTTTATTTTAGCGCCAGCATAGCGAAACTTGAAGCAAATGCAAAGGAAAAAATGACGCCTTGCCTTGGCCGAAGTATAAAATCTCTAAGTTCTAGAAGAAAGTGATAATTTAGGGAGGGCTAAGAGGGAATTTTACTTGACATTTTATTCTGCTTAAAAAGAGTCATTGTTGTTCCCTCTAACTTATTCGCATTATAGATAATGCTTTCGCGATCAACATTTTCAACCAAAAAAAAAGTGAATACATTTAAAATTCGATGCCGAATTACAGAAAAAGAAATCGCGAACGAATAAAGAACTTTTGGAAGACAAAGGCGATTTGTGCAATAAACGAGAATGTTTATGGGCAACGGTCAGACGGCAGTCATTTGTGACAGAAATTTGGTCATCATTTGTCACTTTATTTCCAACGCACACTTATAACGAGAATTTGAATACGCCGCAATGAAAACGAAGACCAAGAAATTATCGTTTTTATGTCAAATGTTTTTATTATAGCGACGAAGAATGCTCGATTAAATGTTTCATATTTTTTGGAACATTTGTTAAGATTTTGAAACCATATATGGAACACTGAAATCACTTTGTTATGCGTAAGTACATTACATTGGCCATGATCTCGAATAAAAAAACACCACGTTGAATTTTTCAACGAAAATTTAAGTGAACCAATCTAAAGATCGAAACGGTGCTCGAAAATGCTCACTTTATTTCTTTCTATAAAATACAACAAAAAAGCATCCACAACTAGATAGAAATATCCTGTCAGAGGGATTCGAACTTCTGACATTTTGATTTGAAAATCGAGTTTAAATTGGGAACGCCGTCAACGTTTGCAATTTATGACATAATTAGGTCCCTACTGTCATTTTCGTACGCCTAAATTCCTCTCAACGACATAAAAACTGCTCTCTGCTGTGCGTTGTGCTTCAAATCGTTTTTGAACGATTCACTACGACATCCGGAAACGTCATTGAATGCATTGCATGATATCATTGCGATGATTTTTTTTGAGAGATCGACGGCGGAAGAAAATTGGGAAAAAATTGTATACATTGATTTCAAAAAAAGTTCTTAAAAAAAGGGAGGTGTAGGGCGACCTTACTCATCAAATCGGCCGCTTTCTTAAAAGCAATATATATATATATATGATTTGATGTTTACACCAAAGTTTGCAATTCAAATTTTTGTGCTTTCAACGTCACAACTATCTAACACAAAGGTATAAACATGTAAACAAACATAGAAATGGCGTCATCACAATGTGCTTTACAGATTTTGATTTTTTAAGACCGCAGTCAAAACCAGAGGAGAAGTTTGCAGTGCGTTTATTCATTTAGTTTGAACCTTTTGAGCTTGGTTAACCTCGAATTAATTTATATTCAAAAATTACACGCTATTTATTGCATAAGTTGTCACTCACCAACAAGCGATTTCAATGGACGGCTCTCTTCCAAAGTTTCAACAGTAGGCACAAAACAATGCTTATTTCAGGATTGGCAAGCTCGCCTAATAGAGAAGAAGCATTGAAAAGATCAAATGCAAATTTATCAAGCATTGAAAAGATCAAATGCAAATTTATCCTTGCTTTAGTTGCATTTATATTTTTAATTAGATACCGGTGGTCACATACCTTTATTCGGTGTTGGGGAGGGGCCTGGTAAGGGATGAGGAGGGGTGGGGGGTAGCCCTTAGTGAGACGACAACGATGCATTCTACATCTCATATCCAGATTAGCAACAGTTCATGTCGCAATGTGCTTTCTTTTTTCAAGCAAATCAAATCGGTTGCCCAGTTCAATCACCCGAAACTATTTCTTTGCGGCTAACCGATGAAGCAAAGCTGTCAGCAAAAAGTACTGCTTGTTGCGTTTATGCGCTGCAGTTTAACACATGTTCAAGTGGTGTAGTCCACAATTACAGGTAAATTACCTCTATATTCACTGTGCTTTCACAGGTTTCCAATTTTCTGCATTTGCACAGAAGTTGAGAAGAAATGAAATCTGAAAAACTTTGATTTTCTACCTTCGAAACACAAATGTTTAACCTGCTTTAAATTTTCGCTTCATAACTCTTGATACCACGTTTGGCATACAATGGTAGCAACTGGAGGCAAGCAGTTACAGCTGGCTTGGAAAAAAAATCGTAGAAAATGGATAAAATGATATTGAAGGAACAGTTGAATCTTCCATGTGTTGTCGTTCTTTAAATTGTTTACTAAATATAAGACGAGCACTGCAAGTGGTAAGTGTGACTACCCGATATGTGCCATAACGAGCATGTATGCCTAATATCACTTCATTGTGATCATTCACTTTCTTAAATAGTTGGCTTATGATTTTTCAATTTGTTTTTTTTGTTGCGCTCATAAACTTGCCATTATTTACATGCAAAAGAATTTTTGTGGGATTAAAGATGTTCTGTTGTGAATTTTTTTTCTGCACCGACCAGCCTTCAAGACAATCCATGATTAGCAGCTAAATACGATCATCGGATGTGGATAACTTAAAATCAGGGTGATATAACTGTTTTTTAGGAATATTTGAATTAATTTTTCCGAACGATTTTCGCATACATTTTTTGCTCTAACTTTTAACTTCATTTTGCGATGAATACTCTATCACATTATAAAGAGGAACTTCTGGTGTGATGATATCGTTGGCTGAGATTGTTGATCGCTGCGAACTATTCCATGTTACATTCGGGTACTGAGCAAAGGCTCTCTTAGCCTCAATTCCCAACACATTTTCTCTTCTCTTTTCTTCGATAGGTCTAATTATCTTAATATTAGACCGGTTTTGATCTTTTGGGAGGGGGAAAGGAAATCGGCTTATGAGTTAAGCAATGTGTGTTGAAAGCAAAATTGATCCGTTTGTGACGAATGTTGCATGAAATATGAAGAGATGGCTAGGAGACAGTTGGTTAGCAGGCGGTGATAGGCGTGTATAGGAGGCGCTAAGGCTAGAAGGTTTTAAAGAGCGAGCAATAACAACAAGCACAAAGGTGAAACGGGGCACTAAATCGATTTGCTGTTGTCACAATTGCTTGTGTTTCTCGTCGAATGCGCTAAACGCGTATCGTTTATTTTGATTTGCATTTCCATTTAATCCACATAATCGTTGAATGGCATTTAAGAACAAAATTATCAAAATTTTGTTGTTTAAAAAAATTTTTTTTTTCGTTTCATTACTTAATAGTTGCGCTATTAGTGCCGTGATCCGGTGTCACGTTTTGAAGTAGTCGGCAGCTAGCAGCTTAACAAGAGCCTTGTTTAAGGAGCTCTCACGATGGGAGCTCTTGGAAGTAAGCAGTGATAAGTAGTGATGTGGCTGGAATTTTTGGGCAAGCATGACGCTATCTGTTGCTTGAAACGCTCGAGTACGATCCTTACTTGCCGCAACTTCTGTACGGTCCGTGAAATGAACAATACGTCGATAGTGCGCGCATGATAGAATTTGATGAGGCATAATCGAATTTCACATAATGAAAATCGAACGCTACTCACCCAAAATTTTGCCTTAACCCCCACTGAGTTCGATTCTGATCAAACAGCTTATTTTAAATTCGCAAACCCTTTATATCAATCGCATAAAATCACATGATAACGGACAAATTGCAATTGAGTAATTGTGCTTGCTGGTTAAGTATCCTGCAGAATACTAGCTAAATATTCCCCAGGATACTGGGCAAATATCCCTCAGTATACCGGGTAAGTAATATGCAGCAGAAAGCAAAAAAAAAATATCCTACCGAATAGTAGTCATCAACAAAACAAGCGGAATGAATTGATGTGCTATTGGGGCAGTGAAATCATTTTTGCAACAAACTCGTCGAATTGATTTAATTTTCCCGATTTGATGATATTTGATGGAAGTTAACAGTTGAGAAATGCGCTGTTTTTGCCCACTTGCTTAGTTTCCCATTGCTTAAAGGTCGTTTTCCGCACTAGATCGATAGTTCGACGATTCTCAAACCTTCGTTCTCCTTTCTTCTCCCTACCCTTCCCCACACCCTATCTCCCCGACTTATCCATGCTGAGATCGTAATATTGTTGCATATGACACAAAGCAAAAATTTGGCTCATCTTTTTCGCCAAGTAAGTCTTTCTTAGTTTTCTTTTTTTAACTGTTCTGCTCATTTGCTGTTTATTTTCGCGTTAAACGTATCAACTCGGAATTAAAACCCTTAAAAATCAATCTTTCCATTTGTTATCTTCGGAGAGAGATCAGAGCTATGCCTCGATAATAATGATGCCTTACATTGACATGAGCTAATAATGGCTGAACCATCATTACACTAAATTTGTCAGCCTTCAAACAGTTCTTTGGTCGAGTCGGATTTTTTGCTACATTGAGATGGGTAAATAACGGTTGAAGTATCATTACACTGGATTTGTTATCCTTTTAACAATTCTCTTTTCATACCGATTTTTTTGTTACATTGATATAGGTAGCTAATGGTCATCATTACACTGGATTTGTTATCCTTTCATCATTCTTTGTTTTCTTATCCAGTTCTTTGTTACATTGACATAGACAACGATTGAAGAATCATTACACTGGATTTGGTATCTCTTTAACACAGCTAACGGTCGAGGAATCACTACACTGAATTTGTTATCCTTTTATCATCCCTTTTTTTCGTATCCAGTTCTTTGTTACATTGATATAGAGAAATAACGGTTGAAGAATCATAACACTGGATTTCTTACTCTTTTAACAATCTTTTTTAGAATCCAATTTTTCGTTACATTAACCTAGACAACGATTGAAGAATCATTGCACTGGGTTTGTTATCCTTCTAACAATTTTTTCTTGAAGAGAATTTTTTTTGTTCATCTCATAGGCAAGGGCCACCTTCACGACGATCCACCGAAAATCCTTGACATCATCAAAAACATTTTTTTTTAAATATCAACGTAACTATCAATTCCGTTTATCGATATGGCAACGCTAATCTCGTCAATAGTGAAGTGTACTAAGGAATAACGCAGTTGTTTGGTACTATGTCGTTCTCTGATCTTAGTCTATCGCCGAAATATTTCTCAGGTATATCTCTGACGTTAGATTCGGTCGTGGGTTGTTTTCATTAGCATCTTGTTTAAGTTCTCAACCTAATGAATCTTTGTCCATCTTTTAAGTGAACTTTTTGGCCGCCAATTAGTTGATCAGTGTTCATATTATTTTGGTGGCTCTTCTTCAATTATTTTTTCATACTATTTTGGAGTTCTCTTTTGTGCTGTTCATATCGTATCAAATCAATACACCGGACACGTTCGAATTCAATTCGTGGACAACGCAACTAAGTGGGATCCAACATGAGGGGAAGGTTGAATTTGACGAAGTTTATGCAAAATAACATCTCCAGGAGGTGTTGATTTGAAGGAGGAACTCGTATGAGATGTCATGTTAAAAAAGCGGACCAAACTTGAAGTGGACGAGGAAGTGCAGCAGTGAATTCGACGAAGTCTGCAAGACTTCCCGTTTTCCAAAAGGGGGAATGTATGAGTTTATCTTTTGAATGCAAAAATTAAAACGCTCTTCCTTGCTTAACTCGTATCGCATGCTTTTTAGCACAACTGGCTATTACTATAACACATTTTATCGCTGCAACTAGCGTGTTCAACATTGAACTTTGCAATCGCCGATTATTCGCTGATAACGTTGCAACTTCAACGTTCATCTGCTTCATGACTGCATCATTTCCGTTTTTTCTTCGTTTTCTTTTTATTTTCGCCGTCATTATTCGCTGCCGCGATACTTTTTCATCAATCTAAATTTTGGTTGGACAGAAGCGTGGAAATGAGCATGACTGTTATTAGCAGCGTTTATTCCTTCAAGGCATTTCGATCAAAAGATGGTCAAAATCTTAAAACAAATGCAAAGAGTGCAGCAAAACACTGAATTCGGTTCGCTACCTCCTCCTCTCCATCACAATCTCTCTCTCTCTCTCTCTTTCAAATTGAGTCCTCACTTCTCGAGATGAACATTCTCGCAAGCCCATTCGTCGAATTTTTTCGCCTCCTGAAATTTTTAGTCTTTTCTTTAGTTAGGCCGCTTCACGTTAATCCATTTAGCTTTCGGCCCCTCATTGAATTCACTTCTTAACCTTTCCTTCCATCCCCCCCCCTTTCCCACTTCCCACTCCCAGCCTCAAATTTGGAGATTTCATTTCGCATAAGCCTTGCATCTAAAATTTCATCTCACCTTCAATTTATCTTCCGCTCTTTACCAACTGGAATGTTCTAATCGCCGAGGTTTCACTTCGAGGATTTACAATATGCAAATGTTCTGTGAACGACAAAAAATAATTGTTGTGGAAAATTGCTCCAAAGTATAATGCCTTTTGTTGTCTCGCGATCGTTTCGTCCCACAATGTAAAGGCTGTCTATTTTCGTTCGAAGCCCATTAAAATAATTCATTAATTTTGTTTACTTTTTTGATAAATTAAACATTAACTAGCAAATCTCACTTATTTCATCCTTGATCACTAACTAGTTGATTGCCTAATTAATTACCCTTCGATTATCTCCAAAGTATTTGGAAGTTGCCACAGACTGCACGCGCAAATTTTTCAGTATGCTTTTGGTTGGGTTGACTGGTTGTAGTGCGATCAATTTTAGCCGATAAAGCGTAATGTTCACTCGAGCCGTCGGAGGCGTATGCAACGACTGATTGCGTCACTATGGCGATAATTTGTCCGTTTACATCAGTGTGATTTTACTTCGAAATTGCTGTCCTAGTTTTTCATTTATCTTTTTTTTTCACCTTTAAAATCTTTTGTTTTTTTTTTGTTTGCTAGCAAGAATATTTGCGGCCATAACAATCAAATATTAGTTGAGCTCTCGCCACGATTCCCTTATCCTCTCCCCGTTCACTCCTCTCCTATGCGACTCGTTTTTGACATATTTAAAGCAGAAAATAGCGTTTCGATACAATGCTCACCAACTTGGCATCGTTAATATAGTAGAACGTTATAGAACGGAGTCATATTTTGATCGCAGCATCTTTTAATCATTACTTAATGGGCTTAACAATGGTACAAAAATATCGAGTAGAACGAAGAAAGATTACATCTTATCATTTGATCGATTCTTCCAGCAAATATCATAATCAAGATGCTTTGCCGCGCATGAAAGGAACAAAGACTGCAAAGATGAACTAATTACAGATGCAATCGTCGCAAAAGGACAACCACTTTGAGAACCTCTCGAATTACAGTTCATTTGATATGGCCGAGAAGAAAAATACAGTCAAAGTGAAAAGAATTGATGGATCGTTTCAGATATAGAAAGATGATCAAGAAGACTTAAAGATTGATTGCGCTATTTGCCTGCTATCGCATCTTTGCAAGTCATTTCACATGCGTGATAATAAAATCGACCTTCAACGAACATCGATCTTCACAGTATCTCGACGAGCAGCAGCCGAACAATCAGGCCACCATTTCGAGAACTCTTCAGTATGACGAACAACGAAAGATCAAGAGGATTACATCTGCTGCGTATTGCATTTGTTGAGCGTTGAGTATTGTATTTGTCGAGCTAAAACGCCGTACTAAAGACGATTGTAAAGCAAACGACCAGCATCGGATATATAAAAATTTTTGGAAGCAGCGAACACCGAATGCACCGTTTAAATTGTGGTACTCGGAACTTACTTTTCAAATAGCGGTCAACAAAAGTATAAATCAAGGAGATACGAAACTGTTGACACCATTCATCGAACACTCTGAAATGGTATTGGGTCTTCACAACAAATGGACGAGCGATGCTAGAAGTATGGATGATGATCGAATGTTTCACATATCAGTTTTTATTGATGTCATCATAACTGCTGTGCTGAAAACACAAAACGATTTCGGAATGTGCTTTGAAAACTCGAAAAAGAAAGCAATAAGATTGACTTGAAGAGAATCTTAATAAAAAGAAACGTTCGTGATCGAATAGCGTAACGATTGCTAACAATAACGAAACTGATCGAAAAAAAAAACAATCCAACAGCTGCAGATATATGTGTACGTTGGCCCAAAAAAAAAGTGAATGTTCGTCAAGATTTGAGTGAAAAACCATTGCAGAGACTTCTTCCAGCTGGATAAGTTCCACTCGACTGCAACAAATACAGATGCTCACTGAGTTATGATGGTTCGAGTTTTGATATTTCGAAATTACGATCACGATACTGTTACGGAAAATTGCAAAAATAATTCAAGTTTTGTGCGAAACGCAAAACATAAACTGTATGCGTTACGATACGTCGGGAACGATGTCGAGATGCACACATCTTTGACCTTATGAGATGCCACGTATACAATACTACTCAACATACTGATCAACATATAACCCGTCGCTGTGCTAGACCAGTTCCCAGTTTGCAATATTTCGAAGTTACGGTGGGGATCGTCGTAAAGCATCTTCATCCGTAATTCGAGCACTACCTGTATGTGAACAATGTAAAAAGTCAGAAAACAATACGCGTGAACTTTTTTCGACTTCACGGTTTTTCCGACTATAATACCTGGCCGAGAGAACTGTGAACTTAAAGCCGTCGCTGTGCTAGACCAGTTCCCAGTTTGCAATATTTCGAAGTTACGGTGGGGATCGTCGTAAAGCATCTTCATCCGTAATTCGAGCACTACCTGTATGTGAACAATGTAAAAAGTCAGAAAACAATACGCGTGAACTTTTTTCGACTTCACGGTTTTTCCGACTATAATACCTGGCCGAGAGAACTGTGAACTTAAAGCTAAAAGGAAAAACGAAAATCAAAGATTAGCCGCAGCAAAATGAGTAATACAAACGACTCTTAGTGAGGAATTACTGATCGGCCTCCCAACGAAGTGCGTGGAGAGAGGGAGAGAGAGAGATAGAGGGAGAGTAACGGAATAAAGGGCGCCGAAAGATATCAAAAGAAAAAAATAGAAGATGAAATAGAGACGTTATCCGGTACACATCTCACCGATCGGCAACAGGTGAATCGAGCTTATCGTTAAATGCGAACGAAAGCAAGCGAAACGACTCGGAGGGCCATTTGGACGATAACCGACTAAAGAACGAGTAGAAGAATATTGAGAGGGAAATGTCGAAAAGAAATGCGAAGAAGTGAGAATAATGACAACAGTGTTGTTTGTTGCGTTCAACGGAATCTCGAGAGTACGGGAACAACGATCGACGTTTCGTGATACCCCTCCCGTCCCCCCCCCTCTCCCACAACTGGTTGCAAAATCATAGAAGAACAGTTGTCATGAATCTGGCTAGAACGAATTGTGCCCAACAGTTTCGCGATAGATCCTCGTAACTCAGCACTAGACATTATGGCTGCCGTTTTGCCCATTTGAAACGTCTCACTTACAAGTTGCGTCTACGAAGAGCAGCGTTATGTGTTGATTGTTGTTGTGTATTCTGCAAATGCAAAACAAACGGACGATATGGTGGGAAATCTCAATTTTTATTGATCTGAATGTACAGAAGTGATTGTTATTAGTAATGAAAATGACGAATAGTATCTCTATCATTCGATCTATGCTTATAGTTCGTGAGCATAGTTCATGAACTATGTTTGCGGCTCATTTCACAAAAAAAAAGATTGCTCTAGGCGTGACTTAGTGCATACATTTGGAACAAACAGTACAAATTGTGCTTTAGAAGAATATAGTGTTGTTTGTACAGTACAGTCGTGGGCAAACAACGAATTCTTTGCTGGGTTTACTGTCTTCACCACTTCTCGACTTCTTTGAACGATTACATTAGACCAAAATGTGGGCGTGGGGGGGGGGGGGGGGGGGGGGGAGGATTTCAAAGTTCGACTTAGAAACGTCTGAGATAATTTGTTTGAGTGATGAGAAACTAAGGATGTTTCGAACGCAATGTGCGACCGCCATCTGGACCTCATTAGACGAACAACTGAACGAAAATGCGCATTTTTGGACGCTTATATTCAAAACGAGAGCTTGTTTTAACATCATCACACTTCTAATTGTCTTATCGTTTGTTTCGTTTTTTTTTAATTTTTATTTTTGTTATTCTTTCCAGACTCTGAATAGTTGAATTTTTGTTAACAACTATGCAGAGATGAACGGCACTTTTTCGGATACGAGGTCTCGGGGCAATATTCCTGTTTTTTTTTTCAAAATGCTGAGGGAGGGTTGGTCTTAATGCGTTTATGTTTGAGAGAAAAAGACACATCATTAGCTTGTATGACACTTTTAGCGCGCGCTGACAAGGACCTCAGATTTAGCAAACCAATTCAGAAGAAAAGCACTATATGCTCCTCCCTTCCTCCCCCCCCCCCCAACCCCCCCCCCCCCCACACCCCCCCCACCCCA
>JPKZ01002808.1:488984-506318 GCA_000803305.1 Toxocara canis | reverse complement strand
CGAAACGTTTATAAAAGGATTTGATTTTAATACGTGCACTTCTCTTGCCCTTCAAATGGCCTTAGCAGTCGGTGTGTCAACAGTAAAGGGATTCTGCAACGACGCTTTGTTCACTACATCAATTAGTAGCAGTTGTGTTTCTCATGCACCTACATGATCGAGCAGTTAGGTATCAAATAAGACCCACCACACACATTTGGTAAAACTAGATGTTTCAGATGTAGATAGGGGCCTGCCCGCTGCCTTCATTATATCGCTGGCGAATCAATCAGTCGCTCAACCACATTGATATCCAATCTACCAAAAACCTTCCCTCATAAAGTTTCCATTTTGACCATACGCATGCCCGGTAGCTATCGTAACTAATCTTTCGCGCACATGTAAATTAAACTTCGAATTCTACTAAATGTTATGGAAGACGACCATATGTCGACCGATTTTATGATTCCCGTGGTGATAAACGTGTTCTTGCCTGTCTCATTATATTGCAGTACTTCTCTGCTTGTCTTGTTAGCTACGAATCAAAACCCGATGGCCATTATTTTCGTTGTGGAGTATAAGCTGATTGTTTAGCGTGTTTGTCATCCTTCTACATTTCTATAATTTCTTCGATAAAGCTTCATTTCTACACATCGTCTCGACTCGCACAGATCAAGAACTCAGCGGCTGTGCAACACTGAACAAAAACCCGCCTATAAGATAGGGAAGTTACGTCGAAGATGAACACAGATTTTCCACCGAAAAAGAAAGGCTTATGGACGAAGGAAAAAAATCAAATGTTGTTAACAAGAAGAAAAATTGGTTGATATGATGGCAAAAAAAGAATGACTAACTATCATAAGCCCATTTGATGTTCTTTGCGGCCGCTGGAACGATGTCCCATGGAGCCATCTCGTTCAAATATAGGGCACTTCTAAAGAGCATATCATAAGGGAGAAAAATATGAGAATTACGCGATCGACATGTAAGAAATCATAATGTGCTCGAGACATGAAATAACGGTGTCAATGCAGCCGTGCATAGATTATCCTCATCCCCACTGTTGCACAGTTGGCCAGCGAACTGCGTCTACGCCACTGCTACGATTATGGCTTAATGAGTCCAAACGACGTTAACGTTAGCGTTTTTACCACAACCATTTCCTAGCGTACTTTATCGTTCTCAGCATCATCAACATTACTTGCAGCTCATCTACTCAGTAGCTGTCAGAGATTAGCGCCTCAACAGTTATCATACTCGTAGCATCACGTAGTACCCTACCAGCATGATTCTGAAAGTACCTCTCTCCTCAACGAAGAAAAGCCTCCACACACCAACCAACCAAATATATATATGTACATCTTCAACGACAACAAAAAAACGAAGCACCCAACTTTACACCAGAAGGGCCAACTAAATTGGCTGGACGATGAACCAACAGAACCGCATCGCGCGTGCTGTTAGAAAAGAAAGACCGTATCACAGTGAATCGTGAAAGGGATTTGCCAGGCGTACCCAGTAGCGCAATTTTTATCTTTATCGATCAATGTAATCGAGCAATGTAAAATGGAGGGAAGTGGGGAGGTGCATGTGTTGTTTTTGGGTTGGTAGTGAGGAAGTAGAGGGGGGTGGGGAGGGGGAGGAGGATTAGATAGTCAGAAGTAAGTTGTTCATGTTGTCATACGTTCTTCCTAAGTGCGAATGTACGCTGTTTGCAGTTTGATGGAGCTTGTGCTTTTTATTTTCATGTTATCCAATAACTAATTTGTTTCTTCGTTGTCGAATTGGCGGTGAAAGCATCAGAGTACCTCTTCACTCCTCTATGTTTGTGAACGTTTCGCAGCTGTAGAAATTCGGCAATTCAGTAAGCATTTCGATTCGTGCGCATACCTCGTATCAAAAAAAAAATTACATTTGCAAGTAGTTTGGGGTACGCTTACCGGAAAAGTGCAAAGCTTGGAACACTAAAAATTGCACTGGTCTATGTTCATCTTTCGTATTGCCAATTAAGAAAATTGGCCTATGATACTGACGCCTTTTCATACGTATATTCGGCGACTACGGGATTTGTGGCCTTGTGGTTAGCGAAAGTGTAAAACTGGAGTGACCCAAGCGTTGCGTATTTCGTACGAGTGGCAAAAAATTGCCCATTCTCGCTTATTACACCGAACGGTTGCAATTTTCCACAAGGGGTTCGCTTACGGAGTTGGCCATGAATTTAGCATATAATTGGTCAATTTGTCGAAATACGAAGAGCGTATCGGAGTCAAAGATGTGAGCTTTTAAAACTGAGGAAAAAAAATGAGAAATCGTCGGGCTTTGGTGCTATTCGCCAAGTTGCTCCATTTTGCACATAAGCGTTCAGTTCAGTGCAGACTCTCTTCACTCCCGTTTTTATGGACGCTTGCTTTTTTTTGGCCGTCACACCGTACAACTATTCAGTTCGATTGAAATTTGCATAATCCTGAGGTTATAATTGTCGTTGTCAGTAATAACTGACTTGTTTGGCTAAAGCAGTCGCATGAAAGCACACATTGCGGTGCACATGCATAATTTTATATGTAAAAATTAAACTCTAAAAATTAAAAAATATTTAAAAAAATTTTTTTTTTGCAGTGTTTGAGGTGGACTGAACGTTGGTCATTTTGCCAGCGTTCGACGTTAACGTGGATTCGTTCGTTTGCCGTTCCGATCGTTGCTTTACATTGCTTTTGCGAGACGACAATTCGTCGCTAAATAGGTGTTCAATTTGGTGTTCGGAATGCCACGGGATACGCAGCGCACGCCGATTAACAAAAATGATTTCCCAATCGCTCATCTTATGCCAAAAAAAGAGACGCAACAGGTAAATCTTATCATTAACACTTTTCCAATTCGCATATATTCCTATGGCTTTGACAATAAAGTTAATTAATATTACCGAGTTAATTCATTTTAAGTTAATAAAAAAAATTTTATTCCGCATACTGGGATGCGTGTGCCTATACCAGATTTAAAATTTGGCCCTACAACTATGCGTCTTTGAGGACATTTTATAACCGCTCGACTTGCGGATCGGTTGGCCCGAAAAGGGATTCATTTTACACAACGCAATTCAGCAACGAAATCTGCGATGTAAATTTGATTTTTGAATTATGTGTAGTAGCAAGGCAGGTGTAGTACTCGTATCACTGCAGTGCCACGACAACGAAGAGTAATAAAGTTTTTCGTTAATTTATTTTTTTTACAAAACGTTCAATGGCATCATCAGACTGCTTCCCGTAACCTTCCCGTAATTGATATTTCAAAGTGCTACCTTCCCGTAACTGAAATTTCGAAGTGCTACATTCAGAACTACTTCGACTATCTTCTGCCTACTTCCTTACGGTTGTTCGGAAAGAGAAAAAAAATCCTGGTTACTGTTCACCACACTTATGAAAGTTCATCAGTGGATAACAAATCAAGGATACTGTTTTGTTGTTTGCAGTCTAGAGCCCAATACTATTCAGCGTCTTTGTTAAGTAAAATGATTTCGTTATTCTTTTTCCTTTTTTTTAAACGTTTTTTTAAAGTAATTGCAAGATCCGATCCTTTATCAAAATAGAGACGTTAATAGGGCGGAATATGACGAGAGAGAGAGAGAGAAAGAAGCTCATTCGTACTGCAGTTCATTGAAAACACGAGAAGCTGAACGGGACTGTTTACAACTGTATTGTTGCACTTCTAATCTGCGTATGCAACAACAACTACACATATAATAAACACACAAAATTTCCCGCCCATCATCGCATGGAACTCGAAAATGCTAAAGAAATCATCGAAAGATTTGATGAGGGTTTAAATAAATTAAGGTGTCCATAATGGGCTGTGTTGTGTTGAGAAATACCGACTGAGTTCTGAAACCTATTTACTTTATCGTTTTCTTAGTAGGCCTTTGATTGGAAGCATGCTGGGTGATGATTCCTGTTTTTAATGTTGCGCGCGATGCATGGTGCGCATGAATCCCAACCGACCGCTCATTGGGGGGGGGTCATTATGTGCCCCGTTATCTCCGCGGTCTTTTTATTTCATTGGTTGTGTTTTAAAGGAACAGTTCGTGTCGAAATATCAAATGTACGATGGTCGAGGCATCATCATTGCCATTCTTGATACCGGTGTCGATCCTGCGCTTCCTGGAATGCAGGTAACTTATTTGCTAGCTTGCTTTGTGAGGAAGTGTTTTTCGATTTTCGCATTTTCATGTGAATGAAAACCTTCCATTCTCTTAAAAAGCAATCAAGAGATATATTTTCAAAAAGAATTGTTACTGTGGTTGCTTTGAGTCGTAGACGGTATGTAATAGTCATCCAGCTATGCCCATTGATACGTGCTAGAAATTTTGCGCCTCCTAAAATAGGTAATGTGGAAGAGAGTTCGGGTAACATATGGCTGTTGTAAGACGCGAAATATATATAATAGGGTAGGACTCAATCAAGGTAATGGGACTGTTGTATACTTTCTTACTTTTCTATGTATACTTTTTTATTCTATATTATATAAAATGTGTGTGTGAACTGAAGGTGACAAGTGACGGCAAGCGTAAGCTGTTGGACGTTGTTGATTGTACTGGTGCTGGCGACGTCGATACGTCCACTATTCGAACAGTCGAAAATGGGTATATCGTTGGCCTTACCGGAAGAAAACTTAAGGTACTTACTTGTCTGGTTTTTGGTATGTATTTGTAAAGTGATGCAGGAGCTTTTTACTGCGCTCCCTCTCGCTGTATACTGTGCCGAAATATAATACAGGTAACCCTCGAGTTACGATAGAGATGCGTTACGACGGCCGTTGTCGTAACTTAGAAATGTCGTAATCTGGAAACTGGCCAAGCCTTCCGACGAGTCCCATAGAATGTTGATCAGTATGAAGTAGTACTGGGTAGTGGTGCTTCATAAGACGAGAGATGCGTACATGTTGACATCGTTCCCAAAGTATCGTGCTTCATACGGTGTTACGTTTCGCCTTCCGCGCGAAACTTAAAATATTTTTCGAATTTTACCGTATCACTGTTGTCATCGTAGGTTCCAAATATCGTAGCTCGAGCCATCATAACTCGACGAGCATCTTTGTAGCTCAAGTATACTGACCAATTCTTTATCGCACATTGATCGGTACTTTCCATATTATATTGAAACGCCTGTTGTTATTGAAAGCCGCAACAACAATGCCGGTTCATAGCAGCTAAACTGGCATTGTTGTTGCGGTTTTGAAACTTTTTTGAAAGCAAAAGAGTGGTTTTTCAGTGGTTTATCAGTTATGATTCTCTCTCTTATTCGGTTCTTGTTTTGGTGGTATCAGAATCGAAAGAAGCTTGCATATATATTCCGTATACGTCATCCCCCTTCCCTTTTCTCTTCCGGGCATGGCAAAAAATCGCTTATCCTTCACATAACATTTTTTTCTTTTTAAATTACTGTACCCTTTTAACGTTCACACTAAAAACGCCACTCCGCGGAGGCTGAAAAATCTCGCCCCCACACCCTACCCTCTCTCACTGCCCCATCTTGATTCAGTCCTCATTCCGCGAACTAAGCCCTATAGGAAGTTGTAGCTTTCTAGTCTCGATCCTTTGTTCGAGGTAATTGGAGCTGCTGAGAGTTGCAGATCCCTGAAAGCTGGACGAATCCGAGTGGGAAGTTCCATGTGGGGATGAAACCGATTTATGAACTCTATCCCAAGAACCTTCTGGAACGAATCAAGGTAGTACATCTCCATCATCTGATGGCTTAATTTTAACATTCTGATTAACTTAGCTAATTGCAAAGCGAATGTCACAGTCACTCCACAGCCACCACTCCTTGCCAAGGTCGTAGTGAGTGAACGGTGGGGCAAAGGGGTTATGTTTGCAACGCCACGAACTTTCCGAGTAGCAAGAACGATGGAAAAGTACTATTTTAAGCTGTAATGCTGATCGAACTCTGAGGCGCATGGCAGATTTGCTTTATTTCAATTTCGAATGACTTCATTTGGTATTTGCTTTCTTTCGCTTGGCAGAGAAGATATTTGCGGTGTAAATTAGTATGCATACAGCAACAGAATAGGCGTATGGGGTAGCTTGAGAGCATTTAGTATGATTAATATTTATTTACTGCTTCGTTTACAAAGTTTTTTCAGTGGATTATTTTAGCGCATTAAAAAGTAGCTTTTTGAGTATTGCAGTCGGCTTTTGCTTTGAGAAAAAAAACTTTTTTTAAAGAGCCCCATGGACGTTACAGTGGGAAAAAACATAGAAAGATCTTGAAAACGGAGGACTTCAGACTCAACGAAAAAAAATTGCTAAGGATCCGCAAGGCGTTATGAAGTTGAACACCTCAGCTGACTGGCAGTCTTATCAGTTATTTGAAGGTAAGAGTGAACAATAAAATCGAAGGTAGGAGGTGTTTTTTCTTTTTATTTGCAGCATTTGTAATCCGCTTCTTAGGTCGAAAAAAAGGAGCAATTGTTCGATAGTGGACATAAGTTGGCAACTGCGGATGCTCGTCGTCTGCTTGATGCTCATGAAGATGCGGTAGGGGGCACTTCTGAAAAAGTGGTTAGTTTTATGTGTTACCCTGCACTGCCTATTTGCGTGACCAATTTTGATTTATTTGATTACGATGGTGATATTGTAAGGTGAATTGACTCTTATGCGTTATGCCGACCTAGTGGGATACAGTGAAGTATTAAAGTACAAATACTTTTTACTGCAATAATCCCAGTGTTTACATATTATTTGTTTGTGTCTGCATTATTTTTTTGGAGGGTTCTTTTTTTGAAACTAATAAGGGATACGGAAACTGGCGTGTGGAAGAACCACTTTTCGCCAAGTGCGGAGAAAAGAGATGGGGGGAGGGGAAAGGGGGACGGCTGAGAAATCGAGAAAAGTGTTTCGATCAAAACATATTGTTTGAAATATTTATTTGACTGTTGGCGGGATTCGTCAATTGGAGGTACATATCAATTTGGTGTTTATTACTCTGTTTAGACCGATTCTGAATATTTTGAGCATTTCTTTCTCGCAGACATACTGGGAGTTGTTCATTGGCTAACTTCAACCTGAGATACGGCCCTGTTATTAGATAGCAGCTGAGAACTAACAGATTTTGTTTAAATAACGATTCTTCTACATAGTTGTTTAATCGTTTCCTTATGAAGGCAGACAAGGAGGAGCGCGAAAATCTAGCGTGTCAGGTTGAATTGTTGAAACAAGCGGAGAAAATGGATGATTGTGGACCGGTTGCTGATTGCATCGTTTTCAACGATGGGCAGAAATTCAGGTTAGTTTTGCGGCTGTGACTGTTGGCTTACTATGCGCTTTTTCGCTTTCCGCAATGCNGGGAGAGTGGTGGAGGGAGAGGCTTAATTCGATGGTTTTCGATGATGCTTCAGAGATTTAAAAATGCGTTCGCCATTGAGCTTGATTAGTCAGACGTTGCTGCATGCACGGCGGAATATATTTGGATTTGTTTTCAGAGCTTGCATTGACACTTCTTATCGTGGTCGACTTAATTTGGCGCCTGTTTTGAGCAGCTTCAGGGAAAGTGGGGAGCATGCGAGTCTCTCTGATAAAGGTCGTCTTAAGCAGTTTTGCCGAAATGATTAGAGCTGCTAAGGGGCGATTAGAAGGGAGGAAAGGAAAAGTGATAAGAAGGCAGAAATTTTTCATTACAATAATATCCGGCAATGGTTTATTGCTGATTTTTGAACACTGATTCGGAATAGCTTATTGCCCAGTTTATTGTTAAGGACCTTGGTTTAGGAGAAGAATCGATTTTGGTCGTGATATATATGGAGAATGTTTTATCGCATTATAAAATTAAAAAGGTTAACTGCGTATTGATTCAGGGAATCTCCAAACTGATTACGGTAGGAATCTCCAAACTGATTAAGGTATTCCAACAAATTGAGACTGGGTTCCTCTCGTTTCCTTCACTGTGCGTCCGCGATTACGAGTGAGCGCATAACACTAAGAATAACATTTTCTAAAATTAAGGGCAATGCTTCAGTGAAAGATTGTATAGTGGTGATATATTGGTCAGTTTGAATATATTGTCCTCGAGCTATTCTTCAGTTCTGATTTGGAAAGGTCGATTTTAAAGGTTATTGAGCTTCTCCAGCATAGGATAGGGAGAAGCGGTTCATCTCTTCAGCCATGTTTCTTTTCTATATGCGCAAATAACTGAAAGAATCTGGCATTAGCTGGATGTCTTCTTCGAACACGGCCACTTTGCTTACCTTACAGGTAATGCGCAGTCGATTTTTTAAAAAAGGACACGTTGGTCATGTCGGAATAAAGCAGCAGTGAAAAGAGCAAGAGAGCAAGGAAAAGAAAAATGCACACTTTTGCTCCCGAACTAATCTGCAATAGATCGCTTTTTTGAGCATAGAAAGAGGTATGTATTTGCATCGGAAAAAAAATTTTTTTTTGGGGGGGGGGCCTAGGAGGAGGGGGACTGTACACCGACAGAAACCGATGAAGAAATAGTGAGACAAGCATGAAAACGCATGGGAGGACATTGCCGCCATGAAGAGATTTTTCGAAATAATTAAAAGATATACTGATATAAAAGACATAGATATACATATGTATATAAAGTAAAAAAAGTAAAAACATAAATATGAAAAATATAAAAGAATTTTTTGTTGCAGATATGCTAACATTTTGCGTTACGATTCACGACAATGGTAACTTGCTGGAAATATGCGTACCATCTGGAAGCCATGGTTCACATGTGGCCAATATTGCCGCTGCGTATTTTCCTGACGTATGTGTTTCTTTGTTTGCTAATGATAACTAAGTAATTTAGCTAAAGTCCAAAAAGTGAGAGGTTTAAGTTTAGATTGGATTTGTCGTTGGCATAAATGAGCTCGCCACTCTTTTTCCTTTTTTTCTCCTCCTTTCTTCCTCTGAACTTGGAAGTAGTAGCAGGAAGTCACAGCTGTATTTCAATTTGAGATCGCAACACGTTCCAAAGAATGGTTTAGAAAAGTAACGTGAAAAGGGGAAATGGACTGGAAGGGAATTCGAAAAAAGAACATGAAGCTGCAGAGCGGTGCGGTCGGGTTGTTGAGACCTGAGGTCCAGAAATTTGGGATAATAGACTCACGTGTGGGTGGGTATTCTTGCCGCTTTCATTTCTGTTGTCTTATTTAGCAAATGTGATTTCATCAGTGAAACGTGCTACGCAATATCCCTTTCCCTTTCGGTCTAGAGGAAAGATTTTGGTTATTGGATTGCGAGCATGCCTCTGCCTAAGTTCGAGCTATCCTGATTTTTTTTTCTCACAGAAGTGGATGGTAAGTTGGATTGCTCTGAAGTCAGAAAAGTGTCATTTATGAAAGATTTTGTTGCCACCAACCTAGAGCATTGCAAAGGGTCCGTCAAAGTTGAATGGTCTCTTCCCTTCTCTTTCTCTCTCGCTCTATTTCTCTGTTCCTCTCCCCCTCACTGTTTTCGTATTATGCGGTAGACATTTTTAGCATTTTTTCTCGAAATTCATTTCAGCTACTGAATGAAACCAGAATCAGAGTGTGACATCCCAAACTTTTTTACCTCCCATTTCTCTACACTCTTTGGTCACCAGTTTTCTCGACCTACCTATTTTTTGTTCTCGGTTTGGTAGCCGATAGCAAATTCCCTGATGAAGATAAACACTGCATTCGCATGCGATCCCAAAAAAAAGACGATATTTTGAGAATTTCCTGTTTTGGAATGCCATTTGCACGCTGCAAATCGTTTCTGAAAGCAATAGCGCGAATCACTGTTCATCAAGAAATGGGGTTAAATCAGACTGCATATGACTACAGTCCTCTCTGTGGTAATCGTACTCGGGTCCGAGCTTCGAACTTTTCGTAACTGTGCTTGAGTGTGAGGTTCGATTTCTATGTGTGCATAAATTTTGTTATGTTCGTTATACACAGTGAGAGTCGTAAATCTGTGAGTAATAAATAGTCTGCAGAGGCGGTCTAAGAGGATCGTGTTCAGTCTGTTAGACCAGAAATAATGAGGGTTCTTTATCAAAATATAGTATTAGATACAATGGTCATGCAATGGAAACTGCTGAACATATGGTTGGGTAGGGAAGGAGAGGGGGGATCGGATTGAAAAATGAGTGATGGTTTAAAATAAAGTGCAATGGGTTGAATAATAGGTCGATCCTTTTTCTGTAAGTGATTATTTTTTTTCAATAATTGAAATATTAGCTCCTCAGAAGTATAGTAAGAGTTAGGGTGAGCGAGGAGTGTACAGAGAGAGAAAAGGCGAGAGCGAGAGAGAGAGAGGAGGATAGGAGGGACTAGGTAGAGCAGTGTCGAAGCTAAGAGTTATGGCGAATTTTTCTGTGAATGCGCTGATTGCAGGAGCCGGAAAAGTCGGGTTTAGCGCCTGGTGCGCAAATTGTTTCATTATGCATTGGAGACAGTCGGCTGGCCAGTATGGAAACAGGAACTGCTCTAACGCGTGCAGTAAGTTTTTTTCCTCTTCCGGCATGTTTCTATGCAGCGCATTTAGACTTAAATTGATCAGCTGAGTTCATCGATGCCTTAACTTTTGTTATTTTTACCAGATATATGTGCATGCGACCAGGTTACTCCGAAATTACGGTTTCCGGTTTTTTTTACTGTAAAGTTCTGGCTGCAATTTTATGATCTCAAAAGTGTGATTACGTGTTGCCAGCTGAATTCCAGAATTCTGATGTTCTTGTTCTGTTTTCTCAAGCTTGTCAGCTCATTTGTAACGCATATTATGAGACGGTCTTTCAGCCTGCTTGGATGACAACGTTGAAGTGATTTCCGCTTGACTAAGCAGAAATTATATCCATTTTTTTGGTGGAATTACCAAATTGCTTTTTCCAAAATAATGGATGGTTTAAGCGCTGTGCTCCATCGGGGTTCATTATATTAAAATCGCTTTGCTGTTGAATTAGTGCGTTGCTTTTCGGTTGACGAATTATGCTAGCTGTGCAATTTAAGCTTTTTCATAATGAATATATTCTAGATGCATCGATGCGCTGAATTGTCCGTTGATGTCGTTAATTATTCATACGGCGAAGGAACCGATTTTCCAAACACGGGGTATGTCACACTTTTATCGTTTCCGATCCGTTAATGAGCATTTTTTTTGGAAAAAATGCAGCAAGCGGTTGGACGAGGAATGGAAATGTTTTTGGAATGAACGTTTAACAGGAAATGAGAGGAGGACAGAAACAAGTTATAAATAGTAAAATGAGAGAACAGGCGCAGTGGGGTGACAAAAAGCGATGTAAAGTCGACACTGGCCTTAGTCGGTTGGTTTAAAAATTTGATCTAAATCATAGTTGAAAACATCCTGCCGTTTTTGTGCTGTTGTCGTTCTTTCCGTTTTCTTCAGTGCGTTCTTGCGTTTGTCTTGCCAAGCAGTGATAACATGTCCTACGTACCGGTGGTCGACTTCCGTTAGTGGCTCACGTAGTCTATCCGTTTGCTTCATTTCTTTATCAAAATTATGCCTCTGAGTGGATTCAACGGAAGTTTTTGTCTCACTTTTAATTTTTAAAAATATATGCAGAAATTTAAACCAACTGTTTCACAACACAGTCGTTTTTGACTCTTGCTCGTCTTTCACCGCTCCTGCCCTTCAAAACACGCCCACTTTCTTCGCACGTCCCGCACAAATTCTCTTCGGTGAATTTTGATCGAGGAGTTATGCTTTGCATTGGAATCATTTTGTTCCTTGGAATTGAGAAAAAATTCTACTAGGCTCATATCGATACTCTTTTGACGCGAATGGGTAGCGGTAGATTTTAAAAGTGCAAAAAAAATGTTGCGGAAGGTGTAATGAGCACATACGGAAAATAGAAGAGATAGTGACGATATTTGTTAAGATAGAATAGATAGTACCGATCTTTGTTAAAATTAAATAAATGGTGCTAATCTTTCTTAAAATGTAATAGATAGGGCCAAGCTTCGTTAATCGGAAAAGTGTAGCGAACGAACATGGCTTTTCGTCCAGCGCAGAGGATCATGTGGCAAAAGCGATAGGCACGAGAAAGCGAGGTAGAGTTTCTTTCGCAGCCATCCTTTCCTGAAGTTTGCTGTACCTCGCGATACATCAGTTTGTATTTGTATCGTTCGTCCTGCCTAAGCACCGTGAATCCGTCGATGTTCGTTTTTTTCAGTCGTATTATCTCAGCACTAGACCGGATGGTTAGAAAGCATGATATTGTTTTCCTTTCTTCGGCGGGTAACAATGGTCCAGCGCTATCAACTGGCGGATCGCCTGGCTCTACGTCATCTTCAGCTATTGGTTGGTATCCTTAGTCTTGTCGTTTGTTGCTTCTAAATATTTTCAAAGCCGTTATTTATGTTGTTTTGCGACGTACTAAATATGCTGGTTATAATTTTCGGTTATTGAGGATATATGTAATTTCGGGTGCAAATGAAAGAGTAAAGATCTTAGGGGGTACTTTTGCGAAAGATGAAAGCTGATAGAGTTTTCCAAGGCGCTCATTCAGCTAATGGACAACTAGTTCAACCCATGTACGGATATGTTGTTTAGTTCAATTGAATTAGGGTAGTCGCTGCGTTTGCCCCACTGAGAGAGGGAGTTGAGGTAACATCGCTTAATGATCAGATTGCGTTAGATTATGACTTGTTAAATAATCACTAGTTAAATTATCACTTGTTAAACACTGCTGATTTTCAACGTATCTTATCGTTCATATCTTCCATCCCCGTTTTATACTGCTATGCGATTTCAGTTTTCTTTGTCTTATCTTTTATCTTTTTTAACTTGGAAATTTGATGTAATGGTTGTTCGGTGTTATCAGTGTGAGTGTGTTGCAGGAGTTGGTGCGTATTTGTCATCAGAAATGATGGAAACGATGTACAGTATGAGAGAGAAAATACCAGCTACTCTTTATCCGTGGTCTTCCAGAGGTCCTACGTAAGCATTGTCGTTTTGTTCATCAAAATGACTTCGCAAGTATAAAGTCTGATGTGCATCCTCGTGAAGTCTGCAATAATGAAAGCTGGTGCTCGTTTTTGACTCTTGCTCGTCTTTCACCGCTCCTGCCCTTCAAAACACGCCCACTTTCTTCGCACGTCCCGCACAAATTCTCTTCGGTGAATTTTGATCGAGGAGTTATGCTTTGCATTGGAATCATTTTGTTCCTTGGAATTGAGAAAAAATTCTACTAGGCTCATATCGATACTCTTTTGACGCGAATGGGTAGCGGTAGATTTTAAAAGTGCAAAAAAAATGTTGCGGAAGGTGTAATGAGCACATACGGAAAATAGAAGAGATAGTGACGATATTTGTTAAGATAGAATAGATAGTACCGATCTTTGTTAAAATTAAATAAATGGTGCTAATCTTTCTTAAAATGTAATAGATAGGGCCAAGCTTCGTTAATCGGAAAAGTGTAGCGAACGAACATGGCTTTTCGTCCAGCGCAGAGGATCATGTGGCAAAAGCGATAGGCACGAGAAAGCGAGGTAGAGTTTCTTTCGCAGCCATCCTTTCCTGAAGTTTGCTGTACCTCGCGATACATCAGTTTGTATTTGTATCGTTCGTCCTGCCTAAGCACCGTGAATCCGTCGATGTTCGTTTTTTTCAGTCGTATTATCTCAGCACTAGACCGGATGGTTAGAAAGCATGATATTGTTTTCCTTTCTTCGGCGGGTAACAATGGTCCAGCGCTATCAACTGGCGGATCGCCTGGCTCTACGTCATCTTCAGCTATTGGTTGGTATCCTTAGTCTTGTCGTTTGTTGCTTCTAAATATTTTCAAAGCCGTTATTTATGTTGTTTTGCGACGTACTAAATATGCTGGTTATAATTTTCGGTTATTGAGGATATATGTAATTTCGGGTGCAAATGAAAGAGTAAAGATCTTAGGGGGTACTTTTGCGAAAGATGAAAGCTGATAGAGTTTTCCAAGGCGCTCATTCAGCTAATGGACAACTAGTTCAACCCATGTACGGATATGTTGTTTAGTTCAATTGAATTAGGGTAGTCGCTGCGTTTGCCCCACTGAGAGAGGGAGTTGAGGTAACATCGCTTAATGATCAGATTGCGTTAGATTATGACTTGTTAAATAATCACTAGTTAAATTATCACTTGTTAAACACTGCTGATTTTCAACGTATCTTATCGTTCATATCTTCCATCCCCGTTTTATACTGCTATGCGATTTCAGTTTTCTTTGTCTTATCTTTTATCTTTTTTAACTTGGAAATTTGATGTAATGGTTGTTCGGTGTTATCAGTGTGAGTGTGTTGCAGGAGTTGGTGCGTATTTGTCATCAGAAATGATGGAAACGATGTACAGTATGAGAGAGAAAATACCAGCTACTCTTTATCCGTGGTCTTCCAGAGGTCCTACGTAAGCATTGTCGTTTTGTTCATCAAAATGACTTCGCAAGTATAAAGTCTGATGTGCATCCTCGTGAAGTCTGCAATAATGAAAGCTGGTGCTTTTTTTTTGACGAAAACATCTCCTTGTCAAAAGTTATGGTTTAAGAAATTTCATGTATGATAGGATAAAATTGTGATAGCATAACTGGGGTCTGCTGTTTTTCATTTTCTTTTCCTTTATGATACTTATTTATTACATGAATTCCTCTTAGTCTCATCGTTCATCCGTTCATACACACTATAGTGTCAAGTGACAGCATTACGAGAATCTCCAAATTAGGAGGGAGCTGAAGTTTTTGACCTTATGACCTATGAGATAGCTGTGTCTTGTGGAATATTATTGACGCTATGAGCAAAAAAAGGAACGAAACTAAATTTGTAAGTAGAGATAAACATGGTGTTTCGTATATTTTCACAGTAATAAAAAAGTGGAGTGAAATGATTTCTATGTGCATCCCGTATCCCCTCGATGCGCAAATGATCTGGAGGGGAGGGGTGAGGAGGGAACTGTCTTTTGTCTGCTGAGAACAAGCCGTCTCCCTATTTTAGAAAGCAATGCCTAGCTAGTCACACATGACAGCTAGAGTTACCTGCGTTTCACTTGAGGTAGAATTACAAGAATCGCATGCGTTTTTTCGTTTAAATCATAGCGGTCGATTAGCCGCTGAATGCGATGTGATACGAAAACGCCTTATATTCAGTTTGAGTATTTGGAGCCAGTGTAAAGTAACATATTTTTAGGGCGGATGGCGCATTGGGAGTGTCAATATGTGCGCCAGGTGCGGCGATAACTGGAGTACCGAAGTTCACCTTGAAGGGAAGTCAGCTTATGAATGGCACATCTATGAGTGCACCGAACGCTACCGGAACTGTCGGTAGGTAATTTCCGGTTATTCAGATTTCTGTTATGCGGTCACTGCGTGCATAAGGAGGGTTTGCTTGGGAAGTGAAGTTTTACAGATACTGGAATTGGAACTGGAGCTTCAAAGCACATCTCAGAATATGGGGAATTCAAGAGTCCGAATTTTGCTTCAGTTTTAGAAGAGACGCTTGGCGCCTCGAGCGTAGCTGCTGACATTTTAGATGTCTATGTTCGATATGTAGTCACGCAATAAACAGTAAGTTGTATTTGTACGTTAACCGCTATTATTGAGAATCTGCTTTGTTTGTGACGCAGTAAGAGTTGCGTGGCCTTTATTTAGAGGCATGACGGTAAATTTTTTTGTTCAACCGAGGCATAACTGATCGCACACGAATGCTGAGCGCATCGCCGATTCTGTGAAGTTTTCTTTCAGATTTCAACTAATTTAGATGACTGCAACTGACCCGATATTAAGATGCTTAGGATCGTTAGTTCGGCGGTTTTGTCGGCTTAAAACCTTTGAACATACTTGTGTTCGTTTTGCATGCTCAAAGTTCGCAAAATGCATTTCAAGCTTCCAGGAAATCTTAAGTCAGTCGTATAGATGTTAGTGCTGAATGATTTTTTATCATCTCGAATCTTTTCGAATGCAAAATTAATTCCTCGAAGAAATTCAAATGTTGTGTGCACGTTTAAAGTAGTTAGGTGGTTGATTTCAGCGTGCTTGCTAAGTGCACTCAAAGCGAATGGGATTGCATGGAGTCCATTTATGGTTCGCCTCGCACTCGAAAACACGGCCAAATTCCCACCTGAACAATCGCATTTTGCTGTTGGGCATGGGCTTGTGCAGGTTAGTTTTTATCGTCTTCCGAAAGATATAAAATTGTCGATAAAACGCTAAAAATTTGTACCATTATGTCCAGGTTTAGCAGCTATTGCCTTTGGATATCGCGCTGTAGAACACGTTCTCCAACCATTTTCTATCTCGCCGATTTCATTCATCATATTTATTCCCATTAGCTCATGTGATATATCAACACACTTAAGCCAGGTAAATGAAGGGCTGCATATTTTTGAAGCAAAAGCAACCGGCTGCTAATTTAACGAACTTTAATAGATTACCGCAATTGGGGGAAGCACTGGTGAAGATGGCTGAAACAAGCTATGGCTATATTTTAGCTTAAGCACCTTACGGAAACATGTCTGAACTGTCGGAGTTAGGCTTTTAGTATATCGTTGGGCGTGTGCGAACTTTGATTGGTCCTGATTTTTTTTTTTGCTCTAGTTCGGTGTAAACGAATGAATTTAATCGAGTTTTACGAACGTGTAAAAGTGAAGCCTCGTTTCATCCGCTTGACTATTTAAGCAGAATATGTTTCCGGTGTTTCTTATTAGGGAACTGGACGTCGCTTTGTCCACTTGTTCAGTATGCTTTATCTGCTAATTAAATAGGTTTAATGGGTAGTTTAGTTTGATTAAATTGATAATTAATTTTTTTTAAATCCAGCATATTCTCTTACGCATGCGAAATCGAGGCAGATTGTTTTTTATCTGGGCAGAATCTTTTTTGTGCAAGATGAGTGAGCAGTTCATGAGAGACTGGTGAGGGAAATATTATGAGTTGAAGAACAATGGCATCATAAGAACGAAAGCAGCGTTTTCGCATCTCTGGCTGTTCTCGTGAAGCAAAATCGCAAAAATCGTTAAGACAATTCCTGTTTTGTTCGGACACCGTAAGCGAGTATTCAAATGAGCCGCGTCGATTTCTGAAAATTCACTTTTTTTTAAATGTCTGAGTTGAGTTCTGAATGAATTTCAGATTGAGTCGGCATTTGAGTATATGCAGAAGAATTCAGAACAAATCACGCACTTGTTAACTCATTTTGATGTGAGTGTTAGCGAGAGTAAGAATCGTGGTATTTATCTACGGGAGTATCATCAGACACGTTCGGCGAGCGATTTCTCGATCTCAGTGGAACCAGCATTCAAACCAGAATCCGGTTCAATTTCTTATATTTCTTTGCGGAAAGCAATTCTTACAGGATAGGGGATCAGCAGGTAGCAATATGTCAACAAAAGATTATCAGTGGATCGTAGGGGAG
>JPKZ01002808.1:467858-483651 GCA_000803305.1 Toxocara canis | reverse complement strand
GGGGGGGGGGGGGGGGAGGAGTTCAGTTATATTTCCGGGTAAAGCGTTTTATTAAAATTCCCTCTCCTGAAGAGACTTCTATGGTGGCAGTTTTGGCAGTCAGGGAGAGGGATCTCATCTCAGCGTTCAAACTTAAGGACCTATGGAGGGATGGGGGGAGAGCGAGCGAGGCTCATAAGTGATATGAGTTGTGAAGGCCCCTTAGAAAATTTAGGAGTCATTTTGAGTTTCCTTCTCTGATGCTTTTGACCGTTCTAGTTTACCAAGCAGTTTCGACGTGTTCGCACCAGAACAGGTGGGTATTCCGCAGTAGCTAAGCTGGTAGAGTATGATCTTGGAAATGTGGCTGGGTTATGTCTGAGAGCATCACGTGAACTCGGAAGGAACATTTTTTGCTGCAATTATTGCCCCATTCCTTCTGAATGGTTTACCGTTAATGCTGATGTTGGGCTTATTCAGTTGTTCGGAAATTATGTTCAGGAAGCGGGGGGAGGGGGGTTGCTGGAAGCTTTATAGGGAAATTCACGAAAGGGAGGAAGACATTTGAGAGACTACGATCTATTTTAAAATATGCTATTTTAGTATCCGTTCAAGTTGGAAAAAGGTGAGTATCGTGCACGGGCGCAGATCAGGCATGAAGATGAGTCGTTGTTGGAGAAGTATCGTGATACAACACTTATCGTTAGGACGAAACTGTCGAGCCCTATCAATCTCGATTGCTTCGCAAATCTCGAAAGTGTGTACACCGGCTTTTTTTTTATAAGAAGATATCGCCTTTCTTTAGTGTTATGATTTTACTTAAAGTATTTATGCTTTTTTTTTGCTGCGTTATATTATGCCACGAGATGATGCGATATTTGTGCCAAGATAGAGTTGAGTACAAGTACAAGTGCAGTACTAATAGGATACAAGCGCAATACTATTATCATTCTTGGAGAAAAATACGGCACACTAATAATTAAAGTGCCATCATCATTGGTTTTTCGAGTGACGGTGGAAGAGAGAAATGAGCTGGATAGCTAGAGTGAGGAGGGAAAAAATGAATGCGTTTTTACTGCGTCACATTTTCAGCTTTTTTTTTTTCTGCCGTTACACCCACTGGCCAAGCAACGCATTCTCCACGTTTTTATTTGGCTACAGCATCAGCTACGGTAATTGACTGTAACCGTAACGGAGAGAGGTCGCTAAACAATTTTTGAAAAAATTTTGAAAAAATCGCTTTTCAGTTGTTTTTTCTTCCTAAGCCCAAAGCAGGAACCTTCTTTCAGTTGTTTTTCCTTCTTAAGCCAGGAATAGGAGACTTTTCCTTTCTGAGCTAGGAACGAGAGACTGTTTAAAGCTTTGAAAAAGATTTGTTGGGTTTTGTTTTAAGAAAGAATCTTTCAGGTGCCGTTAGAGGTGATGGGAAGAAATTGATTGGTAGAGGAATGAAACCTGGTGAAATTCTAACCGTCTTTGTCGGTCAACCTCCTGAGGACAAGTAAGTTGCTTCCAAAATTTTTCCGACTGTGTTTGAGTATTTGTTAATTTGCTTTTTGCTTACTGCTAGTAGCGTGTTTAGAAGGTAACGTCTCATGTGGGTATCCTTTTTCTCCCTGAGCAAACCTTTCTTTAGATTTTTTACCTAACGTATGAGCATACTCATCCCGGTTTTCGGCGACTCTGTCAGCTGATGTTTTCAGATCTGAGTTTTCATGTCACTCTCTCTTGGCCCAATTTTTGCTGGCACCACCGTGGAGAAATTAAACAACGAAAACCACTTTTGATGGCCGTTCAATCAAAAATATATTAAGCGTGTCGTAAACATCGGCTAATATTAAGAAAATATTTGATATTTTTGCCAAATCTTATCAAAAACTACTCATTTTCATTAATTTTCTAAAATATAACTTATGTTAGATTTTCCAAACTAATAGTTCGTTTCCTCTCAAGGTTCGTTCTGTTTTTTTTTTTTTTGAAAAACTTCTTTTTGTTACCTAAATCGGTCGGCCTCATTCGAATTGCTTCGTGTATTAATATATCTTCTTCGTTGAATATGTTACGAATGGAATTACGAATGAATAGAATTACCGTCAATAAATGTGAAGATGATTATTAAGGAATTTTTTTGGCATAGTGAAATTTTTTCTCTAATTTTTTCCCACACCAGCTGAATTTTTTCTTATGTTTTCGAAATTTTACAACGTTTTCCGCTTTAGCAGTAAATAGTTTCACTTGAAGCTGTTTACAGGATACCGAAAAACGTCACGGCCGGATGCTATCTGCAGGGTATGTTGACGATTCCGAAACTGGAAATTGCACGTAGTGTTGTACAATATCGTGTCACGTATACGTTTAACGATTGGGGTAGACGACAAACGAAAGGCCTATCATGTGTAACATTGGCGAAGAAGAGAGATGAAACTGCCGCAAATACATTACAAGAGATGAATGGTAAGCGTTAGTGGAGAATTTATTTATTCGTCGCCCGTTTTGATTATTCGATTAATTAAATTAATTTCATTACCTTTTTTTCCTGATAAGCACTTAACTTGAACATTTAGCGACGAGCTTAAAGCTATTCACAAAGAAATTGTATGAGTTTTGCGAACGGCCAGTTTAACATGTATAATCAGATGGAGGAGGACCAATTAGAATTCGACACAATCCCGTTTAGAAATGTAATCCATTCGAAGAAATTAAAAACGAAGCGTTTAAAGAAAATAATTGCGTAACTAACGGCGGTTCGTAGGGTGCGGTTCGAGAGGTCAGTTAGTTGCTCGATGATTAACTCGACCTTATCTTGCACTTATGTTAATACTGTGATTTATGCAATAATCTGACCAAGTTCGTTCATCGATAGGCTTTCGGAGAAGGCTGTTGGAGTTGAACCTACTGCAGCCTTATGAGCTTTTATGTATTGCAGCTTTGAATACTTGAAGAGCCTTCTTTGTCTGGAGGAGGGCTATTCAACTAGGCACAACTGAAGCCTGCTAAGACCTTGTTTACATCAACTCTGAATGAATTTTCTGCCTCTTTGTTAAGGATAGATATTCCAAGGGAGACGATCAGAACAGAAGTTACGACGGTCGGATTTTCGCGCGTTCTAAATGCTCTGGTTTTATTAGCAGTCTTTGAGGAAGTGCAAATCCTTAGCAACTGTACTTGGTATCTCCTAGAATTTTCCAATTCTCAAGATCATAAAACATCCGCAACCCTGTCTTCTTCCGTTCCCTACCTATGTGGGAAACGAAACAAGACAGGGGTCTGGATGAAGGAGTGTTCTTACAACCGATTTCTGTCTCAAACCGGCTACCAGCAAATGTACTCCGCTTTCGCATGCTTCCGACCCTTCAGTTCCGCAGCTAGCATCACTCGAAAGGAAGGGCAGAAATTTGAAAGAGGAAAGATTTTTTGCCCATGTTTATGTTTACTTTATTTCTCTAAATTTGTGCGGAAAGATTTGTTTAATGCCTCCCCGTTTTTTTCCTTTCCCCCCTCCCCCCATCCCTCTTTCCTTCCCGTTTTTTCCTTCCCCTCCCCTCCTTTCTCCGTTTTTGCCTCTCCCCTCCATTCGCTTCTCCGTTTCTTCCTCTTCCCTGCCCTCGTTTCTCCCTATTTCTTCCTTCCCCCTCCCCTCGTTTCTGTCCGTTTTTCCGTCTCCCCTCCTCTCCTTTCCTGTGCATGAACCGAATGGGATTGACGGTTTATAATGTAACCCATTCCTTAACTTTGCTTCGGCAGAAAACTGAAGTTGTTTGCAGAGTCGTTAAGGGATGCGCAGATAGTTTGGTTGACAAGATTGAAGAACTGTTCGGAGGCAGATGATCTTTTCGACAAGCTTCTGGCGCAATATCCAAATCATCTTCCTCTCATGCAAGCACAGCTTAAGCGATTATGCGATCTAAAGGTTCATGTTTTATATTTTTTCATCTTAATTTTTCATTCTTTCAATAAAAGGAAATGGACAAAAACTCGATAGATTTGAGATTAGTTTTGTCGTTGGCGGAGTGGTGTTAGCAAAGCAAAGCTGATGATCTGGCAAAAGTCGGAGGCCCCTAGTCGGTGAGGTTCAAGAAGAACTGAAAGCATCTAGATATTCGACGAGAGTTCCTGTCGAGATGCTTGCAGAATCTTTTTTGTTGCTATTGTTCGTCAGAACCTCACTGATAGGGTTCATTTCTAGTTTCATTCGGTCATGTGATCTTGGAGGACGTGCATTGATGATAATATCAATGCGGATATCGCATAACTTCGAATAAATCTATTACAAGTCCAATTCAGATTCTTGAGATTTTACAGTGGAGAGGCGTATCTCGTTTGCGATATTTTGATGGGCAGGATTGCAAATCTGTTAGCGTGCATCCTCTTTCACACGTTTTATCCTGGGGCCAATTTTACAAAATATAAGCAGGCTGAACGGTACAAGGAAGAGCTCCTGTTTTCATTAAACACCAAAAGGTGAAAGGCCTTAATACTGTGCACTTCGGATGGATCTATCTAGTCCTCTTAAGGTTTGGTTAAATGAATTTTTGCCTGAGTTATATTGCTTGAAAGTGGCCCATGTAGCATTCCTAGTTTTTCCCACGAAGGCGCGTTTTATCGTTGAAAATCTATTAAGCGACGATTCATAATACTTTTGCGCGTAGCTTGCTCTGCGACTTCTTGTTGTGCTGCGAAGGTGATTTAAAATTGAGCGAGGTCACAGTAGGTACCTGGTATTATGAGCAATAGGTAATAAGGTTTACGCTTGATGAGGCAGTCTTTAAGAGTGAAACTAGTGGGAAAACACTTTTGGCGTTCAACAGCTTTTTTTGCTTTCCCGAGATTTTCCATTGCAAATATTCATTCCTCCGAATGTGACAAGAAATCAGTGAATCCTTGTCTTTATTTCAGCTTGTGCACTTCAGGAATGATACCGTTTGTATGTAAGCTCAACGATTATATTGAAAGGCGTTTTTTTCCGTTGCGATTTCTCATACGATTTTGTTTTACTCTTCATTAGCTTTCATATAATTTCCCATTTTCGAATTCATAAAGTTAAAATTCCAATTTTGCCGCATATTAAAGTTTATTTACCCTTATTAATGTTCGTGGCTATTGCTTAATTTGATGTTCGCTCACCACCAATGGTTCTAAATATATGCATATAAAGCGTGCAAAGCAATCATTGCTCCAATGAGCATTAAAAATTTGCATACATTGAATACCTTGAACAACTGTGATTTCATCGATTTCATCATTCTCGCCCTCGATGCAGCTGACAGTTTTTCCATCTATCGCAATCCTGAGCTCGCCGCATTCAGGCAGCGCCATATAGACGTCGCAGCGGATCTTCCATCTTGTTGGCGGTTTGCCGAGTGGTCGCCTAACATCTCTTGGGTACCATTCAACGATTCGCTTAGTCCTCCTGTTGTCTTTCGTCCTGGCTATGCGACCGATCTTTGTTTTCTCTTGTACGTCTCTTTAACGAAATTCTTTACACCAAATCTAGATTCACGATGTGTTGTAGTCTACTGACACCCACCATGCGTCTTTCCATGGCTGGCAGAGTGGTCGCTAATTTGTTTTCCTCAGCAAGCGTGGTGTTCCACGTTTCACACCCATACAGTAGTACAAGGAGGAGGGAGGAATTGAAAAGTTCTGTCTTTAGACTTGGTTGTCTTCGCATCGCAAAAGATATGCTGGAGCTTGGTGAAGGCTGTCCACCCAGCTGTTCTCCTACTCAGCTTCAGGCCCAAATCGTTGTTCATTTCCACGTTTTATGCGAGGTATAAATACAGTTCCACGAGCTCGATGTTCTCACTACCGAGTTTCATGGTGAACTTCCACTTCGTTTTACCTCCTTGAACGCGGAGCCGAATTTTCTTGGCCTTATTGTTGAGCTCATTTAGTGACTTCTGTAAATTATCTGGGTCGTCTGCCACGAGTACCATATCTCCACAAATAGAAGCGTTTGAAGTTCTTCACAGTCAACATTGAAGCCGCGCGCAGTCTACATTTTTCTCAAAACGCCTTCGAGAGCTGATGAAAAGGCTTCCAGGGAGCAAATATCTCTTTGTTTTACACCTCTTCCGCTTCTTTTGCCTACTTGTGTTTCGAATAGCATGATCTCCGTATGGGATTCGAATAGCGAATCCTTGATGATACGAGTGTACACGGGATCCACTGCCTGACCGGAGAGGCTTTGGAGTACTGCGTTGTGCTCCACCGAGTCGAAGGCTTTCTTATTTTCTACGAGGAATAGGCAGAGCGGCTTCTTGCACTCTCTGCATCTTTCTTTTAGCTGTGTTAGGTCAAAAATATGGTTGATTGTAGAAAACCGCTTTCAGAAACCTTTTGCTCACGCCTTCTGTTTTCATCGAGGACTGATTCAATTCTGTTATATATTACTCTCAGGAAAACCTTGTGGACATGTGATATCGGGCGATAGTTGCGAATATCCTCATGGTTTCCTTTTTTGGGTATCAACACTGTTCGCGATCGTTTTCACTCCGCCGGGACATTCCCCAGGAAACCGAGCACCCAACGCCCCACGAGCTCGATGTTCTCACTACCGAGTTTCATGGTGAACTTCCACTTCGTTTTACCTCCTTGAACGCGGAGCCGAATTTTCTTGGCCTTATTGTTGAGCTCATTTAGTGACTTCTGTAAATTATCTGGGTCGTCTGCCACGAGTACCATATCTCCACAAATAGAAGCGTTTGAAGTTCTTCACAGTCAACATTGAAGCCGCGCGCAGTCTACATTTTTCTCAAAACGCCTTCGAGAGCTGATGAAAAGGCTTCCAGGGAGCAAATATCTCTTTGTTTTACACCTCTTCCGCTTCTTTTGCCTACTTGTGTTTCGAATAGCATGATCTCCGTATGGGATTCGAATAGCGAATCCTTGATGATACGAGTGTACACGGGATCCACTGCCTGACCGGAGAGGCTTTGGAGTACTGCGTTGTGCTCCACCGAGTCGAAGGCTTTCTTATTTTCTACGAGGAATAGGCAGAGCGGCTTCTTGCACTCTCTGCATCTTTCTTTTAGCTGTGTTAGGTCAAAAATATGGTTGATTGTAGAAAACCGCTTTCAGAAACCTTTTGCTCACGCCTTCTGTTTTCATCGAGGACTGATTCAATTCTGTTATATATTACTCTCAGGAAAACCTTGTGGACATGTGATATCGGGCGATAGTTGCGAATATCCTCATGGTTTCCTTTTTTGGGTATCAACACTGTTCGCGATCGTTTTCACTCCGCCGGGACATTCCCCAGGAAACCGAGCACCCAACGCTTTTGCAAGTATTTCGCCGCCGGCTCGGATTTCTTCCGCGCGTGTTCGGTTAACACCTGCGGCCTTCTTATGCTTCATGGCACATCGCTTTTTCGACTTCGCTGCGTGTTACTTCCGGGACGGACGAGGGTATTGTTAGATCGGGGCTTTTACTGGGACAATCGACGGGAACAGTTGTTCGTAGAATGTTTTGCATATTTCTTCCACCCGTTTTTGATCGGTTGTTCTTTCTCTTGCCCCGTCGACGAACGCTGTAGGGATTTTCTGATGCAGTTGTACCTCTCTCCAAGCTTTCTTCAAGCTGGTCTTCTCTTCTGCTGCTTTCCGTACCTCCTCTTTCCTGTAAGTGTCATAATCTTCCGTCATCTTCTTTCGTAATAGTTTGCACAGAAGTTTGTATTCTAATCCCGTGTTGCCCTTCGCGGCCATTTGTCGCCTTTTACAAAGAAGTTCGATCGTAGCATTGCAAAGACGATTCCGGGCTGTTTTACGATGTTCACAGCGGCAGCAGCTTTACATTTCTCAAACTTCTCGAGGAGACCATAATCCGTGTTTATATCGATACCAGAAATGTCCAGTCTCTCATCTTTAACTGCCTGTAAGAGAAGGTCGGGGGCAAAGTGCTTGGGCCTTTCCCGGTAAAATTTTTTTCTTCGAATTGTTTCGTCTACCCGGATCGATTGCAACTTTCGCTCTTAAGAGACGGTGGTCTCGGTGAACGGATACGGCAGATTCTGATATTACGGTCCCATCCGTCACCAGTCCTCGTTCGTCTGTAAGAACGTAATCGATTTCATTTCTGGTTCCGTCGTTTGGAGAACGCCACGTCCAGCGTCTCCCGAGCCTTTTGGTGAAGAAAGAATTCATAATGTGGAACTTGGCAGACTCAGCAAAATCAACGAGTCTTCTACCCCTTTCATTCCTTTTCCAAGTCCGAAATTGCCAATATGCTGCTCCGTTTCCTCTCCCACTCCCAGCTTTGCATTGATGTTACCGAGGATTACCGTGAAGGTCGATTTTCTTCGAACGATTTCCTCCAGTCTATCATAAAACCTTTCAACTTCCTCGTCTGATGCAGATGTGGGAGCGTAGACTGCGATTCTTTTCAGTGTAGTTCAGTGGCTGTGATTTCAGAGGGTGCTAATAATCTCGCAGCATTGAGACCGTCTGCATGCAAGATATTCTTGGGGACCTTCAACGTTCGGACACTCAGCAGCGATCACTCGGTCGATCTACTATTAAAAGAAATCAGAAAAGTCCGTATCGATGCTCTGGCAATAAAAGAAACCAAAAGAAAAACAGAACTGAACGCAAAGTGGAAAGACGGCACACAGGTAATGCTGGGAGCTGCTGGAGGAGGAGCTGGGTGTGTTGGATTCATCATGCGACCTCAAATAACGAGCAAAATAGCATCATGTGAGGTCAGTTCTTCACGTCTCGGCGTGCTTGTTATGAACATCGACAAGAAGACCACAATGAAAAGTTACATATTTATTACAAAATATAAATTTCAAGCAAATTTCAGAATTCATTTCGGCAACGTGAACAGGTGATGGCTGTTGTGGAGCGAGTATTAGATGTAACGAAACCGGATGATGTATTACGATATTTGGGTACAAAACAAGAGAGCAACGAGAATGATATTAGCCTCAAAGCGTACGTTTGCAAGAAAATACTGCGCAAACATGTCGACACTATGCGGCGGTTCGAATTTTGCCCCTTTCAGTTTTACATCTCCGTTATCGTTCGTCGCTTTGGCTGTATTTCAGTTCTCCACTTTATCGTCCATCACGCTTCCCTTCTTTCGGTTCCACATTTGGGTTCCGTCGCCGTCTTGATTTTTCCCCTTCCTGCATGAAAAAGAATTTTCAAAAAAATGCGAACCGTTGCTAAGAAGCCGACGTTTGCTTCTTTTTTTTTCTGGTTGTCCAGTTCGATGATTGTTGAACCCATACCAGTTGAGTCCGCGATTTTAACGCCGACAGTTATGTTAGCGCCAGAATGTTCAACTTCAAGGTTGCGTAGCTCCGTCGGGGTAAGAACAATACTTGGGCAGCAGTAAAAGGTTTTATATAATGCCCAGGAGAATTTTACGTAGGTGTGTTTCGAACATGTGAGGCTTTGACGATAGGCCCAAGTAGGAAAAAATTGAAAAACCATTGAACTCAGTACAATTAGTGATAGAGCGGCATCATGTGCCGACAAAATTTACCTACCTATACGGGTGCGCAGAATTACAGGTTGCAAGATTTGCACCTTAGTTGGAGCAAAAAAACCGGTCTTTACTTTCAGCTCATTTCTTACGTAACACCCGCATCTTGTTTTCTTTAGAACAATTAATTATCTTTCGTGATATTATTTCTTGTTTTTTTTTTTAAATCATGAACGATAGCAGGCTTATCTTCATAATGTTACCTAAAGCATTCTAGTCCTCTGTTGCAAAGTTACACAGGGCACCATAAACAAATAAATAATAAGTATTACAAATATACATGTATATCCCACTCAGTCTAATTTGGAGGGTGTGAGAGCTACAATCAGCAAAAGGGTTATGCAAAATCCATAAAGCATTTTTACTGACGCGTGATGTTTACGAAAGTGCCTAGATTTCGGATCACACCCGTGTGTGACTTTTACTGATGGCTGCATTCCATCCAGCATAACTGTCTTAGTTTTTTTAAATTTTGAATTCTAATGGCTCAGTTTGCTACGAATATAAAAATGCAAGAAGTAATATGTGCGCTATGACAGCATGGCCGGCAGAACATCAACTTGGTGCTTTCGGTTTCACGAATTCAGATCTCTTTGAAGCGAGCGTTTTAAGTTTCTATTTTAGTAACCAACTTCTACCTGGTAGTATCTGGTGTAAAGCCATACAAAGCTTTGCTTCTATTAGTTTTTTTATGATTGCTTATGCCAGCCGTTTTTGCTTGCGGAAGTTATCTTGCCCACCTATTTGCTCTTAGATAGCATATTGTTTGTTGTGATAGAGTTTCAGTTTAAGCACGAAAAGAAAAAGTTGGCTTTGATTGAATCGTAGAATTTAGTTGGTGGGTTAATGTTGAGCTTAAATGCTTAAATAATAAATTCGAAGGTTAATTGGTAATGTTGCCTTGCTGCTGAGCCGCATTATTCGAGTGAAGCTTTTAGTAGAATTAAGAGTGTTCCAATCAAACGAATCTTATCCGCAACTGATTGATGCGGGTGGATCCCTTTATCGAAAATGATTCGGTTTAACATAATCGCAAATTTTGGTTGTATTTCATTTGTAAAGACTCACGAATACGGGAGACCAGAGTTGGCTGAGAAGTATGATTAATTTCGCGCCTGATGCTTAATGGTGGCAGTTATGCGGCGAATAAAATCTTGTTGATTAGTATCTACCAACTCTGTTGTGATCAAGCGCCCGATTGCGAGTCAATCGCTACCGTATCATTTCAGAACCGAATTTTGTGAGATGGGAAAGGGGAATTCTGAAGAGCGTGACAATTTGATGCAACTGGCAAAGTTTGCTTGCGGCAAAATCTCCTTGTTTCTTTTCATTACACGTTCATGTTGCTGATTCAGCCTTCCGGCTGCACACTTCTATGGACATGTCAAGTAACTCATGGTTAACGAAATGATAATTCCGCATGGGATACGCGAAAATGTGGAATTCGCATATTTCTCAAACGTTGATTTTGCGATCTTTTTTTACTTATAGTGACATGGATGGTCGACGTTCGGCAATCGTGGATGCGTTGTTGGCCAAAGCGAACGTGCTAGCTGATGCACATCTAGCGATTAGTACGCAACAAGTGCCCAAATCGTTTCGTAGTGGATTGAAGCTGGCGCTTGCCGCTAAAGAGGATAAGCCGCAAACAGAAATCTCCAAGAAACCGTCTTTAGGCGATTTCCAGGTTTATTCGTTTTGGAACTCAATTTTTCATTTATTACTTCTTTATCAGTACATCAGCAAAAGGGTGCGATGGCAGCATATGGTGTTATCAGATCTTATCAGCATACAGCATATGACGGCATATGATATCAGTATATGTCGGCAAAACGATCACTTCTTAAAACGAGTCCTCTGACACCTTTCAGAACGATGCGGTTCGCACAAAGAATTGAAACAAAAAGTTGACACTTGACTTAGCTTGAAATTTTATAACTTAATTATTCGCAGGCATCTCTGCGTCATATCTAGCTATACGTTATCAGTTGTTCGCTTTAAATATTAAACGGTATTACAGGTGGTTGATGATTTGAAAGCTAAAGAGAAAGAGGATCCTGTAATCGGTGAATTGCTCAGTTTAACTGACGCGGACTCCCTGGACGCATCGGCAGCCTCGCCAACCACTGCGCTTGAAGTTTCGGATTCCGAGCAGCTTGTATCCAATACGGTAGGCAAAAATTTTAATTAAAGCCTATTTGAGCTCATATTCCTCTCTTATGAGGAGTCATCCAACTCGCTTTAATTTCCGCTTCACCTCTTTCACCCTCGACTTTTCTTTCAGGCGAATTCTTTCCTGTATTTTTTTCGTTGTTTTCGCTGTAATGAGTTTGGAAAACGTTTGATGGTTTTTGTTTTCAAAAAAACTTTTGATCCTGTTTTACAGTTGAGTAATTAAGAGGAGCAACTTGTAATGTATAAATTTTTGAACTTGTATTAGGTTTTTTCGAACACTGAAATTTGCAGTGCACAATAGGTGTTGTACTGTCTACTGCATTGTTCGAATTCTTTTTTTTTCTAAATTGTTGTTTTCAGCCGAAAGTGACTCTAAAAGATTTGGATTTTGCTTACTACGAAGTTATGAAATGGCTCGAATCGGGCGATGTAAAGGTTCGACATTTTTGTGTATTTGTATGGATTGATGCGTGAGTCGATTGTGAAAACTAGTTCTTCAAAGCTCTCACAACTCCAATTTGCTGTTCTAGCTCGGTGGAAATTCATGCGATTGGCAAGCCTTGTCCATGGATTAGCCTGTGTTGCACATTAGAGTTTGATTCCTATCGGGTGCGGTTGCGAGCTGAACAAATCGCTGCTGTATTGAAGTGCTGATGACGTTACCATGCGGATTGCATGCACATAAGAGCACTTGAGGTTATTTTAGCAGAGCAGCAATCTGGAATAGAATCCATTATCCAGGATGGCAGGACATTTTTTGGAAGTGTTTTTCTTTTAATGGGTTATCTTTCGTTCTTGGGGGACTTCAGTATCGCCCAGGATACCGAGATAATTTTTTCATGTTCCTCTTTTTTCTTCATCCCATTTCAATCCCCAGCCTTCATTTTCACTTCATTAATTCAGTAAATTTCTGCTGGATAATTTAACGGGTTATTTTCTTGAGGGGCGGCAATAGCTCAGTGGTAGATCCCCCGCTTCGCGTGCTGGGAGGCTCGGGTTTGATTCCCGGCTGCTTCCCACCGTAGCACTGACAGCCCAGCCAGTGGGTGGTTAACAGCAGGCTAAAACACCCAAAGGGATGGCTGTGCTTGGCATGGGATTGCCTCGGTAACATCGAGACATCGTACTGAAGGCCCGATGGGTAACGTGCTAACATGCTAACGTGATAACGTTTTCTTGGAAAGCAATTAACTTAGGTGAGCTGAAGGATATTCCAAATTGGCTCATTTATTATGCGGTATGTGGTAATGGATATTTCTTGTTTGCTACATTTCTGCTAGAGGCGACTTCTAGTTTAAATGCAAATTTGAGCCCTAAATGCAAATGTAGAATTGAAACAAAATGAAGATCTCATTTGTTCGCTGCATTTTTTGAGGCGTTGATATTGAGTGCAAAGCATGCCGTGGCACACGCTCACTATGGACGCGCACTAAAGTATCTCCGTAAGGCGGCCGAAGAAAAGCCGTACGTGAATTGCATGGCAATGGATACGGCTATTATCGAGGTATATCTTCTACTGTTATGGCTTTATCTTCATACATTTGCTTCAGTCCATATGTTTATCTGTATACTTTTTTAATGTCGATTCGTTTGTTCCATAGCTTTTTAATGTAAGCTAATGATATTGGGCTGGACAGCGGAGAACGATCTCGAGCATTCCTAAAAGAGAAAGGGGGAAGATTGGGTCTCAGCGATTCAATAATGTGGTTTAGATATCGGCCTAATGAATCTGAGTCGACATCTTTAGGGAGGGTTCTTCATGTCCTGCCATCTTGAGACTGATTTCATGCTTGCGACTGCTGTGAGGCTGTAATTCGTCATCTCAACGTCATGGTCAAAAATTTGAATCAGTTGCTTACTGAAGCATAGCTGTGTTCATTGTTAGGTTGCCAAAGCACCTCAAGGCTCTAGTTCGATCCCTTTCTGTGATGCTTTAACCTATTTAGGTAGTAGATGCGGAACCGCATGAGTAATCATTTCTCTTATTTTAACCTGGATACCATTTACGATGAGTGGCTAGATGAGTGGGAAAGACTTAGATATAAAACCCTTCTTGTAGAATAAGGCATGAGGTTTGCCTTTTTTGAAACAAAGCATGGAATGGTGCGCAGTGCCTTATCTGCACAACGAGAACAACGCCCTTGCAATGACTAATTTTGTTTTCAGCTGGTGGAGCAGTTGGGTTGGGTACATATGGCGGCGATACTTCGAAACGCATTTATTCTCAAATATCGATCACAATTTCGACCTTTTTGAGTGCGAATCTGCTAGTCGTCTTGATTTGCCGGTGGTTTTCTATTTGGCCATATGTATTTCTTTGTTTGATATTTCGAGCTGTTGTTCATTTTTGTGGTAGCCATTTCTGGCTTATGAGCTGTTTTTTTTCGTATGTGTCATTGTTTATATCAAGCTACCTTACTTCGTGGGATAGGGGATGGAGTGGGAAGGAATTGGGGAGGGAAAGGGAATGCAAAGGAGACATGTAGGTGGGCGAATGATTGCCTGGAAAATGTGTTTTAGTCTAAAGTGATGAGGCAGAGTTGTATTAAGGTGTTCAAGCTCTGTGAGAAGTGCTGTTGTTTGTTTATAAAACTAAAAGCGCATATTTTAACGTTTTCTACTGAGTTGATGATGTGAAACGAAGTATATATATAGGTGTTATTTCCGAATAGACTACAAAAATCTATGCGAATTTTAATTTTTCTTTCCTTTTTTTACAGGAGAGGGTTGAAAAAGAACGAAGACCTGTTTACCCGCGTTACCTTTGAGGCGAAGGAGAACAGGACGTTAGAAAACGCTTTACTCTTGTTTCCCTGTTTGATAGCAACTTTAAAAGTTAGTCGGTCATCCCAGTTTCGTGCTTAAATCCCTAATCTGATAGTGTAGGAAGTGCTGAATTGTTGATTTTAAATATTCTGCACTTGTGAGATAGATAGATCTAAATGAGAGCGCTTATTGCAAGCGGTTATATCAGTTATGGCAACTCACAATGAATAATGACGGCGAGATGAGTAATTTCTGTGTTTAGAGGTTATAAAGAGGACATGCATATATGTGATATTTGGGTGATATTGGTGGGGAAATAGGTTCATTGCCATCGTTCGTATAATAATAACAATTTGAATTATCCTCATTATTTTATTGACGATTTTTTTTGTGTGTATAGAAGAATGGCAAACATTTTGTCAGTTCTGTTGTTTTTTTTCTCTCATCACCTCTGCGTAATTATTACATTCTTATGAGGAGATCCATCCCCTTGAAGGGGTGTCAGACAGTCGGAGCGCCGAGAAGCGAAAGCTGTCTTGTAAAACAACGGTCCGTGTTGTACGTCGAACGGAATGTAGGGGAGTTTAGTTTTTAAAACGAAATCGTATAAAAGGCAGTTAGAATGGGCAGGTGGTATATAAATGTACATATATATATGTACATGTACATTTATATATGTGTATAAGCATATATAGAGACATATAGTTTGAACTTTTCAGACATCTGGTGACATAGTCTAGATGTTTTGGAATTGGCGAAAATGACAGCGGGACTCGTAAAGAGTGGCCACCTGTCAAGCAGAAGTAAATTTCCAGTATAAGGAAGCATCATAATTGTTGACAAAGAAAATGTCTCGTATTGCTAAGCAAATTTCAATAAAATATCTGGTGACAGTTTATGTGATTTTTCTTTCCTTGAAAATATTTTTTATATGTGTGGAGCTTAGCAGAACTGTGTTACGCAACAGTGCTAGAGTATGTAAATTTTCAGTAATAATTTTTATTATAAATTTTGAATAATGCTTTTTATCCTTAACGCCAATCGTTTTACCATGTAATTTATTGTGATTCCCTGTAAAAAATGTTATATCTGTATTTCTAACCCCAAGCAGCTTTAATGAGATTCTGCCTGAATTTTCTTTCGTTCTTTTCTGGTTCGAAGTGTTAATTTGAAAATTCCGATACTGCTACATACGATCGTCGGCTTTTACAAGTTCTCGATTTCCAAACCGTTACCAAGAAGCTGATTATGACATATGTCTTTTGGTTGGTGAAAACCTTTATATCGGAAGAGCCCATCGAATGCACTGGTAATGTGATGTGAAGGAATTGCTGGGTAAAGTTGGTATCTTGGAAGGAGGAAGGAAAGTGTTGTGCATTTG
>JPKZ01002808.1:434149-445676 GCA_000803305.1 Toxocara canis | reverse complement strand
TATATATATATATACCTAATAGCGGCATCGTTTCATCACTCGAGTTTATCCGATGCTTTGTAATGTAAATATAACTTATAATATGTTGCATTTTACTCTGTAAACTTATTCTATCGCATTTATCGTTCTGACACGCAAATATGGTTTTTTTAATATATATATATACCTAATAGCGGCATCGTTTCATCACTCGAGTTTATCCGATGCTGCGTTTTGTAAATATAACTTATAATATGTTGCATTTTACTCTGTAAACTTATTCTATCGCATTTATCGTTCTGACACGCAAATATGTGAGCGTTTTTTTAATCCTATGTGGCTTTATTCGTCTACTTACGGCACATCCTCATTTGCATCTGGATCTGATGGTCACAGTTACACGGTTTTCAAATAACAGCATTACGAATGTTAAAGAAAATATCATTAACCTTCCTATATTTCGCAGAAATGATGGTCGTAGAAATTTTTCATTCTAGAAGAAAAACAAACCGACTCAACTGTCAAATGGCGCAAGTTGTGCACCAGATAATTTATGGAGTTGATCCGCTAGCTGGACTTTAAGCGTTACGGGCAGTAGAAAAATTTCCTCTATGACAGCACAAACTTTATGTCAACGGGCACAGGTGACCGTGTTTAGTGAAAGAAAATATTAAAATGCAATTGAAGAACACCGTTGGAGCAGATTATTAGACACGATAGTGGCAAGGCACGAGTTTGGAGTTGAATTCCGGGCATTGGAGCTAATGTCCGGACATTGTAGACGGGAGAGAGATGGGTGGAGTCCAAAGACTTCAAAAAGTGTTCTTTCCACTTCCACTTCGCTCCCCTCCTCTCCCGTAAATCTGGCTTTTGGCCTCTAGTCGGTCGCGTAGCTAAACATATGCCTATTGAAGCTAGCCCATTAGCAGTATAGCTTTGCCTGATTGGATTGCATCCGATACTTACGTATCTTCGTTGATTCCTAACAAAAATTCGGACGCCGTATCGCTGTCTTTATTGAAAATGGATTTTATAAGTCGCAGCTTATGCGCACACTGGTCGCTCAACCCCCGCACAGTGAAGTCGTCAACTTGATATGGGCGTTGTGAAAAGTACGGAAATTTGTTATCAAAATGTGCTCTCGAGAAATGCGAACTCTGCGAGCAGGGCTATAAACAGAGACTCAAGAGAATACGTATCGACATGTTTGAAGCAAGGCGAATATAGTTTGACCTTTGCGTGATATGTAAGGTCAGATCCACATTAATCGTTTTGGTTTATTCATCTTTTGGTCATAATGAACTATGTCGCCCATATAGACCATGTAAGGACAGTTTTGTTAATGCTGCTGAGGAGTCGCTTATAGATTGATAGGGTCATCGAACTCTCAAATACGTGTTCACATTTACGTGGAATCTCAATCAACATTCATCTAATTCTTCCGGTCCCGTAGAAACGATCTGCTTTCTTCGTTTATACTCTGCCACAGTTCAGCTCTACCTTATGCTTTTTCCCCTCCTCATTTAGCTCATTCACTTATTCTCGTTTTATGTCCGATGTATCGCAAAAATATTTCATACGTTTACCTTTATTAACCCTTATTCATCCCACTGATATGCGACATTGTTTCATTGCTCACGTTTCATTTATATCCGATTCCATTTATTGAGAACGTGTTGCTTGTATATCTTTATCGCTACACTTTGTATATCTTTAAGGCTACACTTTTTCTGGTTCTGACAGCGTACATCTAAGCGTTTTTTCTAAACCTTTATATATTCACTGATTTGTCCAATAATGAACTCGTTGACGTTGAAAGTAATGGAAAGATGCGGGGTCGAGATGATGACGGGCTATTTATTACTATTACTACGAACTCCGATTATGATGATGACATTCGCACAACAAGGTAACAAAAACAAACTGTACACGGCATAATAGGCAGCGACGAATATACTGCCCAGCGGAAGAGCCGACGGGGGAGAATAATAGAAAAGAATAAAAGAGCAATACAGATAAGATAGCAGGAAATTTGAAGATTGAGCAAGACAAGATAACAGAAAATTGAGCACGATAAGCACGATTACTTCTAACGTGACTAATCCTAGACTTAAGTATAAAAATGCCTTCATCACATCTACTTTTTTTTTCCGCAACAAATACCGCCCTCCAATACAAGCAGCAATCCACACATGCTTCATATTTTGTTGCATATCGCAGCGGTAGAGCGCTGCACTAGATAGGCGATGAAGTAGATTCGTATTCCGTTGGCTCTCGCAGCGCTAATCCGTACTTGCTTGTTTATCGCAGCGATGGAGCGCTGCACTAGATAGGCGGTGAAAATTCGTAATTCGTTGGTTCTCGCAGCGGTAATTCGTCTTTGGTTGTTTATCGCAACCGTAGAGCGCTGCACTATATAGCGGTGAAGATTCGTATTTTGTTGGTTGTCGCAACGATAATTCATCTTATGTTGCTTATCGCAGCGGTTGAGCAGTGAAGATTCGTATTTTGTTGGTTGTCGCAACGATAATTCATCTTATGTTGCTTATCGCAGCGGTTGAGCAGTGAAGATTCGTATTTTGTTGGTTGTCGCAACGATAATTCATCTTATGTTGCTTATCGCAGCGGTTGAGCAGTGAAGATTCGTATTTTGTTGGTTGTCGCAACGATAATTCATCTTATGTTGCTTATCGCAGCGGTTGAGCAGTGAAGATTCGTATTTTGTTGGTTGTCGCAACGATAATTCATCTTATGTTGCTTATCGCAGCGGTTGAGCAGTGAAGATTCGTATTTTGTTGGTTGTCGCAACGATAATTCATCTTATGTTGCTTATCGCAGCGGTTGAGCAGTGAAGATTCGTATTTTGTTGGTTGTCGCAACGATAATTCATCTTATGTTGCTTATCGCAGCGGTTGAGCAGTGAAGATTCGTATTTTGTTGGTTGTCGCAACGATAATTCATCTTATGTTGCTTATCGCAGCGGTTGAGCAGTGAAGATTCGTATTTTGTTGGTTGTCGCAACGATAATTCATCTTATGTTGCTTATCGCAGCGGTTGAGCAGTGAAGATTCGTATTTTGTTGGTTGTCGCAACGATAATTCATCTTATGTTGCTTATCGCAGCGGTTGAGCAGTGAAGATTCGTATTTTGTTGGTTGTCGCAACGATAATTCATCTTATGTTGCTTATCGCAGCGGTTGAGCAGTGAAGATTCGTATTTTGTTGGTTGTCGCAACGATAATTCATCTTATGTTGCTTATCGCAGCGGTTGAGCAGTGAAGATTCGTATTTTGTTGGTTGTCGCAACGATAATTCATCTTATGTTGCTTATCGCAGCGGTTGAGCAGTGAAGATTCGTATTTTGTTGGTTGTCGCAACGATAATTCATCTTATGTTGCTTATCGCAGCGGTTGAGCAGTGAAGATTCGTATTTTGTTGGTTGTCGCAACGATAATTCATCTTATGTTGCTTATCGCAGCGGTTGAGCAGTGAAGATTCGTATTTTGTTGGTTGTCGCAACGATAATTCATCTTATGTTGCTTATCGCAGCGGTTGAGCAGTGAAGATTCGTATTTTGTTGGTTGTCGCAACGATAATTCATCTTATGTTGCTTATCGCAGCGGTTGAGCAGTGAAGATTCGTATTTTGTTGGTTATCGCTGTTGGTTTTCGCAGCGGTAATTCGTCTTTGGTTGTTTATCGCAACCGTAGAGCGCTGCACTATATAGGCGGTGAAGATTCGTATTTTGTTGGTTATCGCAGCGCTTATTCGTCTTCGGTTGTTTAACGCAGCGGTAGAGGGCTGCACTAGATAGGCGGTGAGGATTCGTATTTTATTGGTTCTCGCAGCGGTAATTCGTCTTTGGTTGTTTATCGCAATGATAGACCCCTGCACTAGATAGGCGGTGAGGATTCGTATTTTATTGGTTCTCGCAGCGGTAATTCGTCTTTGGTTGTTTATCGCAACCGTAGAGCGCTGCACTAGATAGGCGGTGAGGGTTCGTATTTTGTTGCTTATCGCTGCGGTAGAGCGGTGAAGATTCGTATTTTGTTGGTTCTCGCGGCGGTAGTTCGTCTTTGATTGTTTATCCCGGGGATAGAGCGCTGCACTAGATAGGCGATGAGGATTTGTATTTTGTTGGTTCTCGCACGGTTAATTCGTCTGCGGTTGTTTATCGCAGCGGTAGAGCGCTGCATTATATAGGCGGTGAAGATTCGTATTTTGTTGGTTATCGCAACGATAATTCATCTTTTGTTGCTTATCGCAGCGGTAGGGCGGTGAGGATTCGTATTTTGTTGGTTCTCGCGGCGGTAGTTCTTCTTTGATTGTTTATCGCAGGGATGGAGCGCTGGACTAGATAGGCGGTGAGGATTCGTATTTCGTTGGTTATCGCAGGGCTTATTCGTCTTCGGTTGTTTATCGCAGCGGTAGAGGGCTGCACTAGATAGGCGGTGAGGGTTCGTGTTTTATTGGTTCTCGCAGTTGTAATTCGTCTTTGGTTGTTTATCGCAGCAGTACAGCGCTGCACTAGAAAGGCGGTGAAGATTCGTATTTTGTTGGTTATCGCAACGGTAACTCATCTTTTGTTGCTTATTGCAACGGTAGAGCGGTGAAGATTCGTATTTTGTTGGTTCTCGCGGCGGTAGTTCTTCTTTGATTGTTTATCGCAGGGATGGAGCGCTGGACTAGATAGGCGGTGAGGATTCGTATTTCGTTGGTTATCGCAGGGCTTATTCGTCTTCGGTTGTTTATCGCAGCGGTAGAGCGCTGCACTATATAGGCGGTGAAGATTCGTATTTTGTTGGTTATCGCAACGGTAACTCATCTTTTGTTGCTTATTGCAACGGTAGAGCGGTGAAGATTCGTATTTTGTTGGTTCTCGCGGCGGTAGTTCGTCTTCGGTTGTTTATCGCAGCGGTAGAGCGCTGCACTATATAGGCGGTGAAGATTCGTATTTTGTTGGTTATCGCAACGGTAACTCATCTTTTGTTGCTTATTGCAACGGTAGAGCGGTGAAGATTCGTATTTTGTTGGTTCTCGCGGCGGTAGTTCGTCTTCGGTTGTTTATCGCAGCGGTAGAGCGCTGCACTATATAGGCGGTGAAGATTCGTATTTTGTTGGTAATCGCAACCGTAATTCATCTTTTGTTGCTTATCGCAGCGGTAGAGGGGTGAAGATTCTTATTTTGTTGGTTATCGCAACGATAATTCATCTTTTGTTGCTTATCGCAGCGGTAGAGCGGTGAAGATTCGTATTTTATTGGTTCTCGCAACGGTGATTCGTCTTTGGTTGTTTTTCGCAGCAATAGAGCGGTGCACTAGATGGTCGGTGAGGATTCGTATTTTTTTGGTTCTCGCAGCGGTAATTCATATTTTGTTGTTCATCGCGTCGGTAATTCATCTTTTGCTGTACTAGCACAACCCGTGCATAGTTAAGAGCGGTATGGTGGGTATGTCAGAGATTGAATCATGTCGGAGGTATTGTGGTATTGATTACTGCTTAGTGATGGGTACTTGATAGTGGTCGGGGACGAGGAAGGGGTAGGGAAGAAAAGGGACGACGCTAAAAGGAACGGAAGGACGCCGCAGGTTATGTTAAGGTCCGAGTGGTAATTCGCGATTAGCTCACATTTAATAGATGTTGCGGTTGCCTTACATTCCGACGTACTTCGGTCCGTCCGTAAGGGTGGACCTGATTTTTTGTCTCAAACAATCTAGGCTTTTAAACAATTTATGATATTCTTTTGTTGTATCTGCAGTACGGGCGTTCCACAACCATACCTTCTAATGTTGACTTGGTTAATCATCAGCTTCGCTTTCATCGTGCTCTGTGTCAAATTTTAATTGGTCAGATGTGCTTTGCCATTGACCGATCTGCTGATCGGTTGATTACGATGGCTATATTCATTTATCGATGTGAATATTGACTTTCTTATAAATTATGGTAATGATGCCATTTGATGCCATGATGGTTTGTGAGCACGTATGGTGTGCACGTATAGCTGATGAGATGACGAAGAAAGTGGGCATCCCCGGAAATTTTTGTGCTGCGGATGTGATGATGCAATCTTGCAAATTCGGGGCTAATGTTTTTTGCATATTTGAGTCTTGCTTCCAACCCCCACAGCTCCCCCTCCCCCCGCCCCGCGTCCGCTTCATAAAGCCCTCATGGGCGCCAGAAACCACTACTGCACTTCAGCCCTAAAAACTTGAATGTGTACCAAGTGTACCAGGTCGCTTCGAAAATCGAGCATGGACTGGGCTGTGAAAAGTGACGTTGGGAAAGAAGGTGGAACCCACAATCTGATATGAACAAAGGCGACTAAAGCATCCGGTGTGGAAAGTTTTTGGAAAGTTGTCTTAATGGAGAACGACAATACACAAATGTCCATCCTTTGTGAAGAGGATGGACTTTGTAACAAGGCAGGTAAGCATCGATGGTGGAAATTAGAAGAAAGTTTGAACGGTATTCCTGAGCTTAAAAGGAATCACTGAAAAGCTTTAAATGCAAATTTTGGCAGTGGAGAGGGAAGGGGAGATGCTGCATTAGCATAGCGCTGTATTTCCCTCAAATCCAATTTTGAAAAATCTCGAGTACAGCACCGAAATAATCCCGCAGTCGGAATGTTGTTTAAGGCGGCAGCAAGAAAATCCGCACTCCGAGCGAATCAGCCAATCGTTGTGATGGGCCCACGATCAATGAGAGTGCCCATAAACCGCGCGCGGGCAACTGCGAGAGTTCATAGATCGCCTTGGTTAATGTGTGCTCCTGATTTGGTCGGTTTCCCGAGATAGCATATCCTTGACTTCCAGCAGTGACCCCTTTGGTTTTCCAGGAGCGGACGCAGGTGTGTTCTGCACTCTAAGCATGTTATCCGCTCACTGGTCATGTCCTCACCCTTCTCCCTGCCTTCCCGCCCTTCCCACCCCCCTCTTCTCACCTCATCTTACGTTGTGCTCATACATGTGCTCGTTTCCCAGCACCGTTGCGCTTAAATCAGTTGGATGCTTTCATAACTTGCTGTATAGTTTGGTGATCTTTAGTCAGTCATATTGCAGCGTGATATGTCCGGAATCGCAGTAGGAAGATTGGCAGAGGAGCGTAAGGCATGGCGCAAAAACCATCCTTTCGGCTTTGTGGCTAGGCCTGCAGTGAATCCGGATGGAACGCGCAATCTGTTCAATTGGGAGTGCGCCATTCCCGGCAAGAGCGGGACAATTTGGGAAGGGGGACTCTATCGGGTAAGCTTTTATCATATTTTCAACCTTAGTTTCGCGCTAATTCTGTGTAGCAGTTCTAGGGCTTCCAGGTCGTTGGCGAAAATCGACACTGTTTAAAGCGTAAGTTATTTGCCAGCAGAATTTACGTAATGGTTGTGACCATCTACGGCCCCTCTCCCGCTTTTCACGGGCTTTAGTGGACTTTGACCGTTCATCTGACTTCCGCAACATGTAACTGCTGCTCCGCAACATTCATACGGTCATATCAGGGGGGGAGGGGGGAGGGTTGATCGCTGGTCATATCGAGAAGTTTCCATTTGCAAGAGGCCGTTTTCTTAAGAAGGAAAATGTTACATTTTTTTTTCGGTCGGAGATGGATGCTTTTGTTACATGACAGACGCACGCAGAGGTATCTATGTATGTCTGTTATAAAGGCATTGCAGATGCGAATGCTGTTCAAGGATGATTATCCGTCCACGCCGCCCAAGTGCAAATTCGATCCTCCCCTGTTTCATCCTAATGTTTACCCTTCTGGCACCGTGTGTTTGTCGATTCTTGATGAAAACAAGGTACTTTTTTTGTTTATTCTTTCAACAATTACTAAATAATAGAGTGATCCAAGCGCTGCGATAACGATAGCGAAGCGTACGCATGCGTTGAGTGGGGGGAGTGAAGTACAGAAAGTGAATGAAACGATTGCATAAAGTGGAGAGCATGCTGAGGTATACGTAATTCGACCTAGATACCATGGTGCTTGAACCTACTGCACCAGTATCTATAGTGGTGCCGAACTTTATCCGTCGCATTCTTTGACTGTCTTATTTTTTTAGATTAGTTACGTTTACTGTTTGCCTTTTTTCTTCACTGTTGTCTACACTTTTTATCCTTCCTTGAACCACGGAACTTATAGTGTTAGCTGCATTCCAGAATCGACCTATGTTATGGGTTTAAATTGCACAGAGCAATGACGTGAGACTGGGGGAGAGGGGGAGGAAATTTTTAGAATTCATGACTTTCGAAATTACTGCAAAATCACTTTCTTGTGTCGCATGCATGGAAGTTGTTAAGTCGATTCCCCGAAATTTGTTGAATCGATTGGCAGAAATAAGGCGCAGACGACAAATCAGCCGTTGTGTCTTTATGTAAACGGTTTCGAATGCTGAATAATGATTTTAGCGTAGATCAGTGAGGGGCGAGAAATGTAGATATATTGCACTCGTTAAGCGATTCACAATAAATGATAAAGTTCAAACATACACGGTCGCAAAAGCTATCTGCTGCTTAACACAAATATTGCATAAAGACCATCCAGCTGCTTTACCAGTGATCCGTTGTATGATGATGTTTTTATTTTGTGGCACAATAAATTCACACTCAGTATAATCAGAACAAAAAAAATCATGAGGAACATTTACTAAGAGATTTTTTTTCATTTTTCAACTTTTCCTTTCGAATACAGTAAGATTCATAGCTGAGATTGATCTGGTGGGAATCGCTTTTTTTGAATGGAGTTTAAAAAATATTCCGACCTTCGAAATAGGGATATATTTGATAGTAATCTGATAAGGGATGAGAGGCTTACAAGTTAGGAAAATTTGGGGGAATGTGGTATTTGAATTCTTGAAGTCTTCATTGTTAACAGTCTGATTTCATGCATGAAAGCTTTTTATAAAGTGATTTTGGCGACACGGAGTTGTTAGCTGATAGAAATCATGTTCGTGATATCCGTGTCCTCTCTCTCTCCCTCTCTCTTTCTATGTCTCTGTCGCTGTGCTTTCGTCAAACCCGATAATTAGGAATGGCAAACTCGTCTGTTTTCAATTTTCATAAGTGACGAATTGGACTTGAGAAAAGTTTTGCATAGAGTAATTTATTAAATGAGTTTGATTTTTTTTCGTTGTAAATTATTACATCAAGCAAAGCCATCAGCTGTTCTGCTTTTAGAAAATGCAAAACAAAATTTGCCACCTTTTTCATAAGGTTTCAAACTTTACAGGATTGGAAACCGTCAGTCACAATCCGTGAACTTCTACTAGGTATCCAAGATCTTCTCGACAATCCAAATATTGAAGACCCGGCGCAAGCAGATGCTTATCAGATCTACTGCCAAAATCGGTAGGCCTTAGAGTTTTTTTTCAGCTATATTATTTCCTTTCCGTCCTGCGCTAGTTTAATTTCTTTGTCGACTAGATTCCTCAGCAAATTGACAGTATCTTGTCAAACTGTTGAAAGCTTTAATTGGTTTCATATGAAATGAGCAGAAGGAAATTATTTCCATGTAGCAACGCATACGAAGTTTAATTGCTGAATTTCGAGAGAAAAACGTCGTTTCGTGGACCCGATTTTCACTATTTCTGCGGTGCGGGAATTGGAATGTCGTTGCTTGCCGCTTCTTCGTGTGGCAGTGATTTTTCCCTCGGTACGTTCTACTTCTCACGTTTAAAACACCTGGGTTTATAACGCTTGCGATTTGCTAAGATACGCATGTTCAAGGGGTGGGTGTGAAGCACTTTTTAAAACGAGCATGTATTTAAATGGGAAAGGGGAGGAAGGAGGGTGGAGGAGGAATGGGAGTAGGCACCCTATGTATATATGTATGTATATATATGCATATATACATATGTACTTATATGTGTACACTTATATGTATATATATATATATATATATATATATATGCTATATATATGTATATACACTTATATATGTGCGCAGATATATGTAAATATACATATACATATATATATATATATACATGTATATGTATATATATATGGTACACCGTTCAGTTCTGAATTCGGAGGTTACTCCTCGCATCATGTATTAGCGAGAACGGCTTTAACTGCAACAACACACAGTAATCATATTTATCGAAAAGTCGTGCCATTCGCCTTGCTTAGTTTTTTAAGGACCATAACGAATGAAAAATATGCGACGCTTTCAGAGACACTTTCACGCACCTTATATTTCTTCACCAATTAGCCACTTACACTTGGGATATATGCCTTGCGTTTCGATTTGCTGTGACCGCAGGAAATCAAACCTAAATCCTCAACCATCTTTTAGTGCGCGTAAAATGTGCTTATTGTTGTTGTTGTTGCATTAGAGCTGTCTACTATACTAGGAATTAGACAGAAGAAGAGGGCGAGGAGGCGGATTGCTGCCATATCCTAGTAATGTGTTGATTGATTTTGAGTGTGGAATACGAGAAGAGGGTACGTTGTCAGGCGCGGAAGTTTGCGGCCGAATTAGTTAGCCCAACGATGAACGGCGGTGATGGGGCGCATTAGCATCTTTGGCAGCTATCGACATTTTTTGTGCGATCAGCATTCATTGGTAGCTACATTCGACCCTCGAATATTCTTTATGTGCAGTATTCTTATTTCTTTTCCTGTCATACACAGATCTCTGTAAAATGTACTTTGATTCTCTTATTCCCTCTCCTTTTATATTGGCATTTATATGGATTGTGATATGCAAAGGGAGGGGAGGAGGGATATGGGGCAGTTAGGGTCATTTAATGAAGCTGTTTGAGCTGGATTCACCTTTTCTTTCTTAACACGTGTTATTTTGTTTTGTTTGAAGCTCAAACAGTTTCCCGTAATAGTGTCATTCATTTTTGATAAGTGAAAAAAAGAAATGCAATGGCTTGTGAAGTGTTTAAATTTAATTTTTAATAGATTGAAGTATTTTAATATTTCGAAAGTAATTTATTTTTTGAAAAATGAGAGTCGTTTTGACTGTACCCCACCGTAGATCTCTCGCTCGGCCTTAAATATGGCCATTTCTTGTGTAAATGACATTAGCGGCGCATTATGTTCGTGGGACCAGTTGGTTTTGTTTTAGCATCGTTCTCAGAGACGTCGCAGTATGAAGCTGTTATGAGTGAAATGGTAACCGCGAGTTACTTTAAAGCTTACAATAATTAGCCGGAAAGGTTCAATATTTATTTTTGTTGCTCTACGCAAACTGCTTTCACTGGGCCGTTCGTAATCTCCAGTTTTTACATCTCTTGTGAACTTATTTCTGTTGATTTTCTCTTTTGCAGCACCGAACCCAATGAATGAAGAACATTTGTTGAAGAGTATTGTTGTTGCTATCGTATGGTATTGTATTGCGGATTGCCACGAAACTGTAAATTGCAAAATTTATTTGCATTGCATTGCATCACAAAGCGTTCGCCGCATTTTCGAATGCTATATGCAGCACGTGTAGCAAGAATCTTTGGCGATTCTTAGATATGAGGTACTTGCGATTATTTGACATTCTGGGAATATTCGAGGTTTTTAGAAGTTTGCTACATTTGATCTGAGCACTGCCCCCTCCCCCCT
>JPKZ01002808.1:415521-433962 GCA_000803305.1 Toxocara canis | reverse complement strand
GGGGTGGAGAGAGAGGGAGGAGGGAGGGGGAGAGAAGACGAGCAGGGAACGGTGAAGAAAGCAGGCTTGACATCCGAGGAGAGCGTAAGTTTTCAGTATGAATATTCGTAGAAGCAGCGCAATCGCTCAACATAATGTGTTGCTTTCACACTTCTCGATAGTCTCCAGTACTCAGCGATGCTTGGTTCGAAGTGGCCGTCATGTTGAGGAGGGCTGGGGAAGGGGGTAGGGTAGGGGTAGGTGTCTTTACTGTGTGGTAATGCGGTGAATTACATGCGATCGTGAGAGTAGCGTTTTGAATTTCACCATCGGTTTTATCATATTTCGAATTTTCCAATTTGCATAAAAATAAATTCTTGTGCCAGTGGGAAAAACGCTTGAAACTGAGAAGAGAGAAAAAGGACGTTCTATGAGGCCGTGTTCATGATGCAAAGCAAGTTTTCGTTAGTTTAGTGAAATTTCCACAAATTTTTGATTCGGGTTTAAGCCTGATTCTCTCCCCTATGATATCGTAGTAGGCTTGCGAAATGAGATGATAACTGCAATTCAGATATTTTTTTCTTTTTTTTAGTTGTATTTTCACTGCAATTCGTAGGCAGCATTATGACGGATAAGGCATTTTGCGGGCAAATTTTTCTTGATGCATTTTTTTGCTTAGCAATAACTTATATGACATCGAATGGAAAGAGATAGCGCAGGAAAGGCAGCTGCTGTCTTCGAGCCCTCTATTCGAAGAGTGAGACATGTTGTAATTTATTCGGTTTACTCGTTAAATTTGGCAAAACTATCTGCAACTAAGCACCATAAGACGAAGAACTTCTTTTAGACGTCCGACAGTGTATTGGATGTATTGAACTCTTCGGTTAAATCGATTTTGACATCGAACGATTATCGGAAGTGCTGGAGATAACGATGGATATGCGTTCATCGCAGATGTTCTCAAGTGATAGCGTTATGCAGCATATGACTGAAGCAACTGGAAGGAATCCGGAAGGCGTCAGTGCCATACACTCTGCCATACAAGTAATGTTTTCCGTTCTGTTTTTTAAAGATTACTTTATATTAGGTTCTTACATATCTGGACAAATTTTATAATAATTTTTTCCAAAAATATTCTTCCATAATTCCATATATAATTTAAAATTATTTATTCATATTAAATCTGAAATTGTTATTGTTAGGCTTATGTAGATAGACTTGTTGGAAGAAGTTATGAGTTAATTGCTCGTAAGGTGAGATATTCTTGCAACTTGTTCATAACTATACTGGGGCACCTTCGAAAGGCTGCTCGGATTTTCATCGCACAAATGTCGTATAATATTGTGTGCATAGGCCTGCCTCTTTTTGAACTAAATTCCCTATGAAATCATCGCTGCTGGGGCACCGTGAAAAATATAAGCCGTGTTTTCAAGAGCCGAACAGAGCGGAACTGTGAAATTTATCATCGAGGAAATTCAATTTTTTCAACCATTGGGTGAACAATTGAATAGTTGGTAAAATAATTTAGTTCAAACATTTTTGCTGCAGTTTTAGACTGCATCTTTTGATCGCTCTTTATAAAATAAATTCATTGACTCGATTTTCGTTGTTTATCATCCCATCTTTTTTTTGTTTTTGCAGCATGGCAGTTTTTGTAGAAAAAGTAATTTATGCAAAACTGTTAAACATGATATACATATGGACCGAATGAGCAAGGAATAGAGGTACTATGAGTGAGGGGGGGGGGGGGGGGGAGGGGGGGGGGGGGGCAGGGGAAGGAGGGCGAATTAAAATTTTCGCCGCCAAGGTCGGCCATCTGTTGCTCTGAGGCGATCGAGAATACGACAGAGATAAATTAAAGCAATTCCCCTTCTCCGCAATGGATAAATCTCTTCCGCAAAGCTGCTTTTGCTCTCCTCAGTAAGACTGTTTTCGGGACACGTAAATAGTACGATGTTAGAAATCGCAAAGCGCCTATTCAGTTCTGTTATTGAAAATTCGGAATTGACGTTATCGTCGAGGCGCGCGTATATAACCATCTCGAAGTGATCTATGAGAAGTGATTTTTTTCATATTTCGGCTTTTCCTCTTTAAGCCGAAATTTTTTTGTTTTTTCTTCCTTCTTTCTTTCACCAATGAAAGGGGTACCGAGTCTCGACATTAAGCATTCACATATATATCAACGCTCGTGAACGGCTGTTGTCTTCTTTTGTTTTCTTATTTTCGTTTTCGCAGTCTTTATGCCCTTTCTCGTGCATGTTTGTATTTCAAAAATCTGCACTTAGTTCGACATAATCTTCTCTTAGCTTCACCCTTCCATTTTACTCGGCCCTTTTTATAATTTTGTATATGCATTTCTTTTTTTAGTAACGTATAGTTACTTTTGAGTCGTTTTATTATTTTGAAAGGTGCGCCAAACTTTAGAGGCGTTCTACCCTCGTACTCGCTGCATTCTCACTGATGCTGTGGCGTGAACGGTAGAATGCTTCCGAAGTGTAGTGTATCTTTTCTTCGGCATAGTGTGCTCATCGATGCGTTTTTGAAAACGAATAATATTTATTCGTCTACAGGCATTAGCGCGTATTATGTCGTCGTGCTATATTTTGCTTTTGGGAACTGAGCATTTTAGCTCATATCACGACTGATCGCCGTCGACACTGATCACCGTCGACCAGGTGGCGCTGGTTATGCAACTTAACTGTACCGTCTCGGAGTATTGTCCTTTAGCTATTTAATTTTCGTCGTTTATTCCTCTAAATTTTGCTGATTTGCTTATTTGATGCCTTCTATTTTATTACATATATATATATGATCTTTTAGAACTTTTCTGATGTCGAGTTTGATGAATTTTTCGAGTTGAATCAAACAATATCATGGATACTGGATGGTGCCTATAAACGAATTGCGTTACAATTCCCCGATGAATTCCTTCGATATTCCGCTTCTATAGCTGAGAGGATAGGGGACGGAAGTGGCGCGAAAATTTTTATCCTTGCTGATACTTCACACAATAGGTTTTTGACAATTTTTTTTCCTCAATTAAAAATCAAAATATTTTGTCTATTTTTTCCTCACTTCGATTTTAATTGGAGATTACTTGAGTGCAGATTTTCAAATTTTACAGTGTTGAGTTCATCGATGGCCTCCGTTGTTACCGTCGAGCTGAGTCGAGTTTTGATCAGAGGAGTTGAAGAGTAGACGTTATTGTAGGTATAACACCACCACACGATAGATGATACAGTACAACAAAGACGAGTGGTACCAAAGAGGTGCTCCTTATGTAGCCCGTGGCGGGTGATGTGGCGTGATATGACGGGCTAGGCGGTATGCAAATTACAGGAATGAAGGCCGCGAAATACTGATTAATTAATGACAAAATACGTACGTACCTAACATACAGTGTTTCGTCAGCTTCAGATTTAGGCCTTACTCTTGCTTGTCTCTTATGTCTCCCTAATCTGATGTGCATGAAGACATCTACGTTCAAAAACAACAGTTCGATAAGGGATGAGAGACTTAAACGTAGTGTTCGGGAAGGAGGAAGTGGGGAGGGGAGGGGGAATTATTTTCGTTATGGCACTCCTATTTGATTTTTTGGAGTGTCCGCTACACCATTTTAAGTTGTGTACTTTTGCAGTGGAAATATCTGCGGGAAGAACGCACCAAATTTATGTTCTCCTCTCTTTCGGCTTGTCATAGAGTATGCATTCGTTAAGTATAGTTCTGTTGCATAGTACTTACATTACAGCACATCGCCCACCACTGATCATACCAGCGCATCGGTTTCAGTTGCTGTGTTGACTTTGTGGCAGCCGAGCACGCCAAAGCGGATTGTTTAGTACATTATGGAGATGCTTGTCTTAGCAAGCTTTCTGACTGCATTCCTGTTCGATACGTTTTTGGTTGTTTGCCTGTTGATGAGATAGCTTTGCGTAACGTCCTGCAGACGTACAACCATCAATTCTCAGCGAACTGTGCTCTACTCTATGACACTATGTATTCGAGATCGGCAGGTTGGATTTCTTGTCAAGTTTAATGTAAAGTGAATAGACTTTAGTGGTTTTATGTGAGGAATATTTAAGTTGTATAGTTCTTGCGGCAGAAGTATCTGTGAGAAGAGTACACAAGGTTTAGGTTCTATTCTGTTTTCTGTTTCTTTTCCATGTGTGTGTGTGTGAGATCTGTTTATAAGCGATGAATGCGTCACATGAGCACTGAACGAGCGTAAAAGGTGGCAGTGCAGTTGAAATCATTTAAGTAAGCCCATCGTGTCTGGCACCATCATCGCTTTCTTCTGCTGAAGTTAAACTGCCTCAACTCCCGTGAAAGAGGTGACGTATTTATGAGAGCATGGAGTGTTCCTCTCGCTAAGGCCAATGTGCGAACTCGCTAGTAATATCGTATAGGTGAGCTGTTCTGAAATATCGGACGGATGAAAATGCGCTGAACTAAATGAAAGTTGTCGGTCTGTGGCGTTCGGAAAGTTTTTTGGTAATTTTTTATTCCGCAACCAAGCTTGCGGTTGCAGTTATCCTACCTGTTCTCTATATTTACTTATGCACTTAGCGATCATCTACAGGAATATGAGGCCTTCTACCCCTGTGTGCACCGATACATTTGGTAGTCGTCTAGTTTGAAGTCAGGTGCTCGTGGAAGGTTTGTGAATGCTAGATCTTAAAACAACGATACCCGCATCCCTGCCAACGGGAGTGTTAGGAGATGTAGAAAGCCGTACCCGCCCTTGCCGATTGCAAGGATTGTCGACAGCCTACGCAAGAAGCGGCCACTGTAGAGAGAATGTGACCTTACTACGACGTCGTCTTCAACGATATGAATGAAAATTTCATTTTCACTTCATTTCTTGTTTCTTTATAAGAACTTTTCCCAACGTTTCTTGTTTATCTTTTCCGAACCACAAGTTCTGTCCATACGTTCCAGAGAATATGCTTGGCGTCCTCTCGCAGAATTTCGATTCGCAAATAGTTCACTGTCGTATTGTGGATCCAACAGGAGAGGTGACCACGTCGGGTTAGTTTATGTGATGCTTAATTCGTACTGACATACCTCGTGCTACCTATTGGGAAATGCCCAGAAACTCGATAAGAGTAAATTGAGAAGTAAAAAATAATAAGTAAAAAAAAACAGTTCGAAGTAATGAGGCAACCATGTCGGCACACTACCCTTAGCTCATTTGATGCGCCCTATCCCCGCCCAAAACAAGTCGTTCTTCGACTTTCACTAAAAGTCCCTGTTCTTCCCAACGACTGTGTGGACTGTGGAGCGTGGACTCCTTCCGGATGTAGAGCAGATTCTGGCATTGAAATCTGTTTTGTCTACTTGTCATTAAAATGTATTTTTAAAATTTTTCGGCCAGTATCGTCTGAACATTTATGTTTGCAGCTGATAAAATAGCGAACGCTTTGGGACGACAGTTCCCAGTCGACTTATTCAATTTGTCAGAAGTAACGCTAATATTTATTGGTGACGAGCAAAGCGCTCTTCTTCCTTTATGGCTAATGACTTTTTTGAATTGCACCAAAATCTTATCTTTCTCACCGCTCACATCGCAATCTTCGTTCTCTCAGTAAGTTCTCTTTTTGTTTTAATTGCCTGGGATTTGATAGGCGGGATCTGTATATTTTCTTATTATAAATACCATGGATCAGTCATGAATAGTTGCTGTGAATCGATGTTTGTTCTCCTGTTCTTTCTGATTTTGAAAGTTCGGTAAATTAACCACCGTACTGATACTGTTTTTTGTAATTTAAAGAGCAATTCATGAATTCAGCTGTTTTTGGTCGCCACTAGATAAGGCTACAGTGATACTAAGGTCGGTTATAAACTTATTGTTTTCTTTTTACGATCAACGAATAGATAAAATCGCTTTTTAGCTCTCTGATGAATCGACAGCTTCGTAAACGTTTGTTTTTGATTGAAAGAATACGCGACGCGTCTACGCTTGCTATAGTGGTGGGCACACTCGGTACTTATGCACACAAAGAAGCCGTTGAAAGGGCAAGGGAGTTATGCAAAAAAGCCGCCAAGAAACTCTATGTTCTCTCTGTTGGAAAGGTGGGTACTCATTGGAATGCTTCGTTGATTTAGATGGCCAGAATTGAGTCGGCTTGATATGAGAAGCGTATAGTCGAGATGTCGCTGATTTGAAATGAATTTATTAATATCTTTTCTAGTGTGACGTATATAAGGGTCCAAACAACCTATTTGTACTGAGCGTGAATGCTGGTCGGAGATTGTTGGATTAGAACTTGAATTCGGGGATAAGTAGGAGGAATTTTCAAGAAGAGACATGTGGGTGCATTTGTTGATGGGTGGCTCATTTACGCAAATTTTTCTCTGTTGATAAGGTAGGTACATTGGTATTAGTTGAGGCGATGACATCATAACTGTTTAGTCGGGGTTTTTCGGATTTATGAAAGTGTGAAGAGGTTTCAGAAACTACATGGGATGTAGAAAATGAATGCGAGCAAAACCGCTTAGAAAGAGTATTCGTTCCCATCTTCTCGTCATAACGTAGGGTTGTTTTCCTGCTACTGAGACGATTTTTGCTGGGAGCATTTTATAGTTGTACCTCAGGCGCAATTTGATCGTATTGCCAGGCGAGGAGTATTCCACTTTTATTTGTTAATATCATCTTTTTTTCCATAATTCAAAGAACGCGGATTTCTGAAATGATTATGGGCTTCTGCATTGAGGCCGCTTGTCTGTCTCATCGAGGAAATGTCAATGTTATCTTCTCATCACTTCATAACTTTTTTGACGGTTTACGGTGTTCTCATTTGTTGTTTTTCGTTGATTTTTTTTAAAAATTGCATCTTGTTTTGTTCGGTTTTTTTTTCTGGATTCTTTGTACTTTGAAGGAGGAGAAAAAATGTTATTGCCAGTTTTATGTTCGACTACTTCGTCAATTGCCGCTGTGTTTTACGGTGATATTATATTGAATCGACCTTTGTGAATCAGTTTTAATCGATATTAGTACATATCATTTATGCGAGGCTCCATCCGTGGATTACGCAAAAGCCTTCTCCATTATACGTTTTCGGATGTGCTCTTGCGACAGTAGTTGTGTCGATTTTATTCTTGTAAGAGGAAAAAACGTACGGCTCATATTCTCATAAGGAAGAGAAGAAATTTTTGGCCGGGTAATACTTTTATAAGTAACTGTTCTCTTTGAAAATGTCAAAGGGGCGTTGAGGGAGGGAGAGGGGGGGGGGGTGTAGGTATTACAGTTATTAAACGAATCACAGTTACTTTTAAAGTTGGGTTGTTAGATGATTCGAATACTTCTGGGCCCGACTGTAAATAAGTGCAGTTCCCCTTCCGCCCCCCCTCCACCCCCACCCTCTGCCTATTCCTCGCCTATTCAGTGTTTAATTCACATAGTATATTAGGGTTTGTTTGCTCGTAAACTGTACGATCATTATAAGCACTCCATGGGCTTAGGCGAACAAAAATTTAGAGGTGTTGAAATCGAATTTTAAAAATAGTATCGATTCGCAGCACTGTGGGTGGTACTCGATCACTTAATTCGCTTTTCGCATTCTGCGTACGGAATGGAACGGTGAGCCGTTTAAAGCGAAACGTGGCGATATGCAAGCGATTTGTTTGGATTTAGACTGGATGGGGATGGTGGATCATTGAATTGTGAGGAAAAGGCAGCCAACCACGCCTTCTTTGTTCGTTTCAAATGCAAACGGCGCCATTTGTTGCACTGCACTAACAAATGCTCGCTCATCACTGATGCACTGTTGAAACGTGCTACATTTTAGTTCTTCGGGTTCCATTCTCGTAAACCTCAATTTCCGGTCCAAGCACTCCCCTTCCCAAACCCATTCACCTCTATGCCATCCATTGTCCCTTCCTAGTTCTCTCCAACACCCTTTTACACCTTATATCTTCCTTGACAATGTTCGCTTTGCCTTTTGTGAGAGTTTTGAAACACTATTTTTTTGGCAATCTTTTAATGAACCTACAAATATGCATTTATGGTGTGCGTTATGGCAAAGAATTGTCCGCCCGAATATTTCGTTGGTGCACCTATCTGTCTATCGGTCTGTCGGGTGTGGGCTGAATTTGGGTACCGCTGAAACTACAGCTGTGGAATTTGGTAGATGTAATCGACACTCTAGGATCACTGCCTGTTCCCTTTCTCAGTTCGATGCGCTGACCCCGTCGAAGTATAGCCATTTAACATTTTTTAAACGGTCGAGTTTCATGAAATGGTCACGCAGGAGAACGAGACTAACGTTCTTAGAATATATGAACGAATGGTCTGACCAGCTAAATTATGATTTTTCACTACTTACATACAGTTTACGAAAAAATGCCGATGTGATTGGTGGAATTGTCAAGGTGTCGGCTGTCGGTGTGCTTTCCACTCTCATGAAGCGTCTCTGCTTATTATCGTAAATGGTATCCGCAAAATTTGCTCGACCAGACAATCGGACTATAAACGCTAAACAACTGAGTGGCTAAAATTTTGCTTCTTTAAATTTGGTGGATAGTGCAGGTTTTTATTTTGTATGCGTATCGTGTGTCGTTATATAGGCCAACTTAATTTGTAATTTCTGATTTAATTTCGACAACAGTTTATATAATTAATATAATCCATTTAACAAATATATATATATATGTGCATATTTATATTCATATATATGACGTACATATATGAAGACAAATTTGTCCGAACCATCTTTTACGATGTAGATTATGATGCGACCACGTTTTTGCCTTATTATATGCGAACATGTGCCACAAACATTTAGCTTGTGGCACTTATTCTTCTTTTCACCTTCTACATGCGGCATCAGGTACGAATTGAGATAACAACTATACTGTATATCGACCTCCGCCTGTGCCATCTGCAGTGTACAGCGTTTTTTGCCTCCGCTTTTGCTCGACAATAAGCAAGAGATGTGTGTACTATCTGTACTTCTGTACGTACCCTTCTACGGCATCTGTACCCCTCTACGATATCCATACCATCCGTGCAATGAACGGGCTTATTGCATAGATGAGAGGCGAGAGTAGAATAGGGGCCAAGTTTTGCATATGAACAGTGTTCATTGGCAACCTTGACGAACGGCGATATAATTTAGATGTGTGCATGCGCTCGTAAAAGGTATAGGCAATAATAAATTATATACGAAATGAAGTTGATTTTCTTTAGACAACTATCGTATAAATCTTAGGTAGTAAATTGATGCCGTTCGTTGAGTGGTCGCTTTTTTTCTGAGGGAATTGAAAAGGCGCTCTCTCTGTGTATAGACTTCTTATCCATTATTCAATTCGATCTTATATGCATTTATTGCGTGCAATCATTGGCGCATTCGATACGAATGGTAGCGCGAAGGATATAGGGTGTCTGTCTTTTGCTGTGATATTGGTGCTGGAAGACCGAAACACATTCATTCTTGTTTCATGTTATTCGGTGTTCCTTTTGGTTTCTTCATGCTTGTTATCACTTCGCAAATCTTTCCTTCCACTCTCCTCCATCCTTCTTCCCGTCGGATTCAGTCTTACAAAGGTCACCAAATTTTATTTGTTAACCATTTTTGTCTCAGCACTTTCACATGCCTTTGTCTTTTGCTTTTTATGCGGTTTTCACCACAACGAAAGCACATCTTTTGGGCGTTCTGGTCTGTGCGTATTGGTATTTATAAGTGTGCTTGTCTGTTCGACAATTTCGACCTAGGAAGCAGGAAAGCCTTTGTGATGAAATATGACAACTTCGTAAACGCAATATTACAGCAGCGTGAGGACTCTCAAACGAAAATTGTGAGAGATTCAATGATCTTTTGATTGAGTTATAGCACGTGCAAAATAATAAATCCGGAAACGTGATCTAGGAGTGTAACTGTCCTTAAATCGTATCCCTGGAAACGAAATATGTGCTCATACGATGCAAACAGACTCTTGCAATTTACACAACTTTTTTCGAAAAAAAAAACGATTTGAAATATGAATTTCTGAGTAGAAAATTGGTGTTTTTCTTCTTTAGAAACGAGCTCAATTATTCCTGGCAAATAGGCAACCATATAGCTCTGCACTCGTAAACAAATCGCCTCACCATTACCACCTCCACTACCACTCCACAGTGCATCACCGAAAAAACTGTTTATTCGTAAATTGAGAAGAAATGTGCCTACGATGAATTGGGCAGTGCTTTAAATATTTTTGAACATTTTGCTAAATTATCTTAAGCAAGACTACGGAAAGCATTTATTTATCTATCATGCCAGCCGGCTTCACATGCTTTTACAGTTCATTGATATAGCGATTCTCGATTCACTGTTTTAAAAATAACCAATTCGTAATTTATTGTTTCAAACTGGGAATTTAATTGTTGATTGGGAATTAATTGTGATTAATTTTGAATCAGGAATTAATTGTGATTAATTATGAATTGAGAATCTCGGCTCCACTGAGGGGCTAGGCTTAGCTTTATTGGGATTTCTGTTCATAAATATTAAAGTCGAAGAATGAGAGTGGTAACTGCGACAACGACGTGCGATAATGTTGAGATCCGATCGCAATACTGCACGCGTTCAATATGGATAATTTGCTAATTCTATATAATAAGTCAATTACATAATTTTAAGCTAATTAATTATAGAGCACTCACTAGCTAAAATTCTTTTCAATTGCTTCGTCATTATACGGTCTTACTTATAATATGCCAGAGATCGCTAATCGGATTACCTTTTAGGTTTGGTCATATTGCAATCATCGCTTATTGACTTACCAATTCAGAGCGTTCAAAATTCGCCAATTTGTGTACACTGGAAGCCTCTTCCATAGACATAATTCGATGCAAAAATACCTTAAAAAGTATTTATAAAAAAACGAGTAATTAGCGATAATTGGTTAATTGGCGTTTAAATGGTTGATTAAGATGAGTTTCATATTTGAGGCGTTTTCTAGGCACTTGTTGAAAGTACACGACGAAGTAATATACAATAAACCGAGATAGACCGATAAAACATCATAAGATCCATAAAACCATGATGCTTTTTTTCAATTCAAAGGCGCTTAAGGAGCGTTTTTTTTTTGCAAAGCGTATCAGTTTAAATCTTCTGTCATCAAAGAGCTCATAATTGGTTAGTAGTATCATTGTTTAGGTAAGTAGTATAGGTAAGTAGACATCGGTTTTCTTCTTTAGAAACGAGCTCAATTATTCCTGGCAAATAGGCAACCATATAGCTCTGCACTCGTAAACAAATCGCCTCACCATTACCACCTCCACTACCACTCCACAGTGCATCACCGAAAAAACTGTTTATTCGTAAATTGAGAAGAAATGTGCCTACGATGAATTGGGCAGTGCTTTAAATATTTTTGAACATTTTGCTAAATTATCTTAAGCAAGACTACGGAAAGCATTTATTTATCTATCATGCCAGCCGGCTTCACATGCTTTTACAGTTCATTGATATAGCGATTCTCGATTCACTGTTTTAAAAATAACCAATTCGTAATTTATTGTTTCAAACTGGGAATTTAATTGTTGATTGGGAATTAATTGTGATTAATTTTGAATCAGGAATTAATTGTGATTAATTATGAATTGAGAATCTCGGCTCCACTGAGGGGCTAGGCTTAGCTTTATTGGGATTTCTGTTCATAAATATTAAAGTCGAAGAATGAGAGTGGTAACTGCGACAACGACGTGCGATAATGTTGAGATCCGATCGCAATACTGCACGCGTTCAATATGGATAATTTGCTAATTCTATATAATAAGTCAATTACATAATTTTAAGCTAATTAATTATAGAGCACTCACTAGCTAAAATTCTTTTCAATTGCTTCGTCATTATACGGTCTTACTTATAATATGCCAGAGATCGCTAATCGGATTACCTTTTAGGTTTGGTCATATTGCAATCATCGCTTATTGACTTACCAATTCAGAGCGTTCAAAATTCGCCAATTTGTGTACACTGGAAGCCTCTTCCATAGACATAATTCGATGCAAAAATACCTTAAAAAGTATTTATAAAAAAACGAGTAATTAGCGATAATTGGTTAATTGGCGTTTAAATGGTTGATTAAGATGAGTTTCATATTTGAGGCGTTTTCTAGGCACTTGTTGAAAGTACACGACGAAGTAATATACAATAAACCGAGATAGACCGATAAAACATCATAAGATCCATAAAACCATGATGCTTTTTTTCAATTCAAAGGCGCTTAAGGAGCGTTTTTTTTTTTGCAAAGCGTATCAGTTTAAATTTTCTGTCATCAAAGAGCTCATAATTGGTTAGTAGTATCATTGTTTAGGTAAGTAGTATAGGTAAGTAGACATCGGTTTTGTTAGACATTAGTGTAGCGAGATTATTTCATTAAAGTTCGATATCATTCAATCGTTTTCCCTTACTTATTACCTAAAGGGCTTGAAACATGAAAAAGTCAAGGAGATAAAAAGTAAACAAAATTAACGTCGAGTTTTTTTTTTAAATCGTTTTTGAGTTGACACCTCAAAGAAAGATCACCTGATAATTGGCAAAGCGACTTTTATGGCTTTTTGTCATACATATATCTTGTTGACTGATTGATGAAAATTTTGTGGTTGAGGTCACAAGATAATGAGCGCACCAAAAATGCAAAAACATCATTCGTTGTTTGTCTGCAACGTCTTCTGAGATAAGCGTTTCGAACCTATTCCTCAATGAATATTTTTTAACGGATTTTTCTCAAATCTGTTTTCCCTAGAAGTTTTTAGTTAATTGCCAATTTTTCACTGGTCATAGTCGATTCATTTTTGAAAATTCATTTCAGAAAAAATTGGCGAAAGCTTTTGAAGGAAAATAAAAGTGATAATATTTCTTAATCGGGAATAGTAAACGATATGCTAAAAAAGTACTTTTAATGAATAAAATGACTAAAATATAAAGTAATAATTTAACAAATAAATTTTAAAAAATAAAAAAGTCGGAAAAAATCGGAATAAAATAGTAAACGAACCTAAGATACTTGCTGTAAAAACTTCATCAAGAAAAATGCATATGCCTATCACGTTCGTCGCATTCTGCTGCTTTTCTTTTTTTTTAAATTTGAACGCACAAATATTTTTGAAATCTTAGAAGTTCCTTTTTCGTTAGAAGCAATAAAAGGAATCTCTAAAGGAGAAGCAAGAACGTTGTATTAAAGGAAACGATTTTGTAAATGAAACAACGTTGAACAACAAAGAAAAATTCGGTGATAAAAGTTTCGGTGATAAAGAAAAATTCGGTGTAGCATTATAAATTATTTTTTCGTTGTTAGGATAGTGAAAAGTACGATCGTTTGGTTATTCCAATTTTTTAAAAGAATTATATGTTCTACAAGGAAAAGGTTCAATTTCACACATTCAGAAAATCGGCTCATTAAAATTTGAATAAAAATTTTCACGTGATTTTATGAAATATGTTGTGGAAAAATCTCGGTCGAAGGCTGATATGATATGAGTGGTAAAGAAAGTGTGATAAGCTTACCGATGAGCTCAAAACCGCAAGGAAAGCGGAAGTGGGAAGTGATGATGGGGGGGGGTACTCCCTCCTTCTGCCTTGCTTGGCATCTTAGAAATGAATAAATTCTGAAGGTTCCTGTTTCTCCTCATCGTTTTATGGAGAACTTGTTTTCCTCTTGAGTGAAACAAATTTATATACGTAAATTATATATGTATATATTAATTTCTTCATATTTGCCTTTTTTTATAAAGCCATATTGGACTTCCTGTTAACTCTGTTGTTAAGCGACTGAAAACAAAACCAGCAAGCGTTGCTCGAGCTTGTGACCCTCCATTTGCCATGAGAAAAGCATTCAGCCGGCAAGTGGAAAGAAAGGTCAAGAGCTCAAGTCCTGCTTACAAACTGCGTCTTCACGTGCCCCTTCATAAAGTTAGAAATACATCGTTCGCACAATAAAATTGTCCTTCAGAAACTTTATTGGGCTTGCATAAATGAGGCACTGTTTCTTTTCTGAAACAAAGGTGGATCAAGACGCAAAAGGTGAACGCTTGGAGTTTTCGTTCTCAACAGAAGGCATAATAAGCTAAAAAACGTTGTTGAAGAAAACTTTTTCCTTCGAATTTTCTTGATTATTTCCCTTAGCGTCTTACGCATTGCGTATTGAACATTGAATGACCATTGCATTCCTTGCTGACCCGATCCGTTCACATCCTTCCCTCCCCCCCCTCCCCCACGTCTTTTATGTGTCTACTATTCTTCCGATAGAGCAAGCTCCCTCTTTTGTCTCATCACGTTAGTGTTCTGCTCACACGTTGACCCTAAGCCTCCTGCAGGGCCAACTTCCGTTTTCATGCTCTCTCTGATCGCATAATTCTGTCCGCAAATATCGTTTTCACATCGATTCATCTTCCATCATACACTCATGTTTTGCATCCGTTTTTTGCAATTTTTTGATGCAGTTCTTTTGCACCACTTTTTTGCATTGCATTTGAATCAATGTCTTCTTATGAGCAATATGCTAAATATGAAGTTGCTCACTCATTCATATATTTATGCTTGCATAACAATAAAAAACAGACTTTTTCTGCTCTATGTAATTGACAACCACCTCTTTACTTTTCGTCATCCATTTTGCAGAGCTTAGTTTTCCGTATTCGATCAACCAAGTTCAGCGTTAAACGCGTCCTCTTAATAATTCCACTTTTCAAAAAATTAATTACGCCAAATTTACCTCCTCATCCCACGTATCGATCTTTCCATTTTTTTCATGCAATTTAATTTCCGTATTTTATTTTATAAATTTTCAATGGAGCTCGTACCTTTAGCTAAATTGCCCGCGTATTTTAGTTTTTGGGTGCCGCAGGTTTAGTGACGATAAGGCGTTTCGATGATTAATTGCACTCAAGTAGTGTTTGTTCGTTTGTAAAGCAAAAATGGGATGGATACGGAAGTTTACTTACGTCGGCTCGAGGTCATCGCTCCGAAAAGAAGGTATTTGATTTCGGTGGCAGCACCATGTCGCTTCATCGGATGATTCGGTCAGCTAGTTCTTTTGCACCACTTTTTTGCATTGCATTTGCATCAATGTCTTCTTATGAGCAATATGCTAAATATGAAGTTGCTCACTCATTCATATATTTATGCTTGCATAACAATAAAAAACAGACTTTTTCTGCTCTATGTAATTGACAACCACCTCTTTACTTTTCGTCATCCATTTTGCAGAGCTTAGTTTTCCGTATTCGATCAACCAAGTTCAGCGTTAAACGCGTCCTCTTAATAATTCCACTTTTCAAAAAATTAATTACGCCAAATTTACCTCCTCATCCCACGTATCGATCTTTCCATTTTTTTCATGCAATTTAATTTCCGTATTTTATTTTATAAATTTTCAATGGAGCTCGTACCTTTAGCTAAATTGCCCGCGTATTTTAGTTTTTGGGTGCCGCAGGTTTAGTGACGATAAGGCGTTTCGATGATTAATTGCACTCAAGTAGTGTTTGTTCGTTTGTAAAGCAAAAATGGGATGGATACGGAAGTTTACTTACGTCGGCTCGAGGTCATCGCTCCGAAAAGAAGGTATTTGATTTCGGTGGCAGCACCATGTCGCTTCATCGGATGATTCGGTCAGCAAACAGAGCACTTTTCAGATATCCCGCAGTGACAGCACTTGCCTTCATCAAACAGCTTAAGTAATCGACATCGATCTCCCTATCCGCATTCGCTTCAGAAATTTCTCCTTTCTAGGAGCCATGATTTTCGTATTAAGGGGCTGTTTTTTGGTGCTAAAAGGTCCTGTTTCAAGCAATAATGCAAATAAAGTCAACCCAGAACGCTTACTATGGCTTCTGGAAGAGGGTGAATAATCGCGCGAGAGTTCATTGGGACTCCGGAGTTCTCGGAGTCAATGGCATTCTGGATTATGAATTGAGAAGTTTACGGCACAAAATATTATTTCGATAAGACACCTACCTGTTAGAAATAAATATGAAAAGAATGTCAACTCAGGAAGTTTCTTAATTGTATTTGAAAATTTGCGGTGAAATTCTACTCACAGTCGCTAAAAAAATAATATTATTTTATTCGACTAGTTTACGCGTCCCACTGAACAACCGAACTTATCAAACCCTGAGTTTAAAATGCATGCTTCGTGCTGCTTCTATACCGTAGTCTTCTTACTTGCCAGATACTCTATCTGCTCGAATTAAGAAATTAAAGAATAATTGGTTTTAATTGAATGGTTGGGAGGGAGGAAATATTTTCTATAAACGGCGAGAAATTTCCCGAATTTTCGTCATTACACGATCCGTTCAAGTGGGGGGGGGGGGGGGGGTGTTATGGCGAAATTCAGATCTTATCTTGAGCGTTACAACAGCACTTTTCACTTTTTGGCGCTTTTTTGCAAATTGTTTTTTCTTCTTGCACTGCTCATCATTTTTCAATGTTCTGTCATCGTCTGCTTTTCTTTAGTTCCGTTCTCTTTTGATTGCCGATAAGCAAAGCGTCGATGTGTCTGTCCGCAGCGATCAACGTTTATTAGTGTCGGACACTTTATATGACTGACCGTTTGGTGGTGGCGTCGCTTTTTTCCTCTTATCGTATCCCGCGTAAATCGTCGACTCGTGCCCGAAGAGGTGAGTGACTCTCTCATCTCGCTCTCTTCCTCTCCAGCACTCCCACCCCCTCCTCCCTCACCCCCCACTCCGCAGGTGCACACTTAACGAAGAATGGACGTCATGGTTTCTAACACCTACAAATTTCAAATTTATCTTTGCTTCTTTGCTTAAAGTTCGGAAAACATATTCGAGTCAGTCGTACTTTACTCTATCGGTCATATAAGTGACAGCAAGTCGTTCGTTTGAAAAATTTATGAAACGGTTTCCTCGACTGGTAGTTGACGCAGTAATCGTCAGAGCTGAAATTTTTTTTGCGTTGGTCTGTTTTTTTTTTCAAAATGAAGTCCATATTCCATATATTCGATGGAGCCACGTTTCATTTATTATTTTCGAGCATTCATGACGATCTTCCTGTCAATTGACTGGCCACCTTACTTCCATAGTAACGAGTAATTAAACGAGACATTGGAACATGTTGTTCTTTTTTTCGGGAATTTTCTCTTTTTGGAATAAATTTTAAGCGATAGAAAATTTACTATTTTTTCAACTTTTGCTTATATAAGGTCATTTACTTATCCACCTTATACTTCTAACGACTTTGTTATTAGCAACAGATTTTTTAAGGAAGTTTTTTGGCTTTCGACTCTTCAAGTACCAACTCTACCCACGCGCCAATTGCATAATGCGATAATTATATATGGAATATATGATTTGAAAAATCGTCAATTGTTGACCTTCAAAAATTTTTTAAAAGTTTCAATTCCTTTTTCTATACTTCATTTCTCTTTCGCGTTAACGCTCATTGTTGTCTGTTATCCTGAAGCATTATGTGAAAAGTTTGATATCGTACTTTAATCCCATTCGTTTTTTGATAGTGCGTTGTAGTAATTTTGTGTAGTGCTAGGAGGTGCTGTACTAAAGAATAACGCTTGGTGGAAACAAAAAGTCTCCATCTTCACACAGCTTTCATCATGAACACCCCCTCTCTCTCTTAAAACTGAGAAACTTTAACTCCTCTCCTCCATCTCCCTACTTCAAATTTCCTATCCCACAGCGTCGGATTCCCTTCCATTGTTTCGATTATGACATTCTGTGGTGTTTTAATTCTAATTTTGCCGTGTTAGGTGATACATGGATCCTGTGCCAGTTGTGTCTCTTTGCGGGCGCTTAATTGATATGGTATTTTTCATTTGCGATTTACACCATTTATGTCCCCCTATTTAAGCAATTCTCACTGATTTTGACTCCAATTTAAACCGTGCCTACTCTTTTTGACTTTGGCTTAAATTATGCTCACCGTTTTTGACTCCATCTTAAGCCATGCTCAGTTTTTGACTCCATTTTAAAACGTAATCACTGTCCGGCTCCAGTTAACGCCATAGTCACTGTCTTTTGACTCCACTTTAAACCCTCTTCACTGTTTTTGATCCAGCCTTATTCTGCGTCGATATTTTTATTTAGCAAATGAAAGTGTTTTCATTTTTGTTGAAAACAAATTTATTTTTTTTTGCATAATATTTTCCACTTTTAATGAAACAGAAATGTGCGCGGCAGAAAACATTTTTTTTCTTTGAAAATGAAAAAGAATTGTTCCCCCACAGTTAACACCATAGTGTCTTAAATTAATGGCATCTTGATATACATAACACCATCCCCCACAAAAAATTAAATAAAAAACACCATCCCCCACAAAAAAATTAATGGCATCTTAAAAATTCAAGTCATTCAATTGGAATCCCTTGTGTTGGTTGTGTTACATTGATCGATCGATGCACTTAAGCTTATTGCACTTTTGTCCAATCTTCTCTTTCGATGCATTTTTTTTAACCTAAGAGCGGCTAAGAATCACTCCGTATAGTTGGGGGGTGGGTGGGTGA